>JADBJO010022936.1:12500-27217 GCA_016801955.1 Conus betulinus
TGCTAAAATAATCAACTCTATTTTGTTAGAACATTTTTGAAAAATAGACTATGGGACATCCTCTTCTGCAGACTATTTCACGCAGTATTGAACGAACAGAGAAATGATTTTTGCATGTTGATAAATGACCTAGAAAGAATTATACTCACTCACAAACTTATTCGTGCGTGTTCATACATACGCTACCCCCCCCCCCCCCCCCCACACACACACACACACACACACACACAATACTTGTGTCTATGATTGGGTATTACCTGGACATTATACATTCTCACGCTCACTCAGACACTGTATGCACACAGCAACAGCCAGGTTCGACAATCTGCTCTAGTTGCCGTCAGCGGTGACGGACCGTTTCCCGTCCAGTCACAAATTTTCATGCAACCGTGCTAACCGGAAGGTAGTCGTCCGGAAGCCGGTTGAAAAGTTTACCTGACTGCTGCTCACCTGCGCACTGTTAAAGCCGGGTGAGCTGAACCGGTTAGGCAGTCTCTGCAGTGATTCCGGCAACGTTCAACTACCCAGAAGCCGAAGAGGGACTCCTATCTGTTTTTGGTGGCAGTCAGGTATTTATCATTCAATATTTATTTATCAGGTATTTATCATTCAATATTTATTTATCAGCAATCCGAAACCGTATTCCCGTTTAGGAGCGACTGAAACTTCCTCAGCGCGCTGTGAAGGGTTTTGTTGAGAAAAGAAAAGTATTTGTTGTGTTCTGTTATCCTATGACTTGATAGGGTAGCAAAACGAAATTATTTCGGAAAACATGAATAGATGAAGTGAGTGTTAAAGGAAGTGGTCTTCGGGGAAAAAAAAAAAATTTTGTTTATTCTGTGACTTAACTAGTTATGAACTTCATGATGAAAAAAAGAATGTTGATTATTCCAATGTGGTTTAGCCAGGCTTTGTGAGAAGAGGGAGAGTTTTGATGCTATGGATAATAAGCTCCCAAAGTGAGCGACAGAGACTATCATATATGCTGGTATTGGTTTTTGATGTGGATGAATATTTAACTCACTCTTGATATGAATATTGAATAGTTGTGTGCTGGTAAACAAGAGTGTGTGGAAATCTTTCCCTTACATGTATTGAAGTAATGAATCTTTTGAAAAAAAAAAACCTTCTAAAATCTGGTGATGATATGAAATGAAATGAACATTCTTGTCGTGATACAAGAGAAAGAAATGAACATTTTTGTCGTGACGAAAGACATTTCATAGTTTGATGAAAAGTCATCATTAATTGTGTGTAATGGTTGCATTCATGGTTTATTGAAGAGGGTCTAGGTGGGAATCATTCCCCCCAATTTGGAAAACTAGATTTTAAAGGTTTATATATTGAAATCCTCTCCCGTGTAGTGTTGCAATTCCAGATTAGGAAATGTTGTAGTGTTATGAAGAAAGAATATGCTGATGTTTGTCCTAAGTTCTGGTGGAATGTGATGTGGCTAATGAATATGAATGTAGTCGTGATTGTAATGAACAGTAGCCATGATAAGCAAGGTAGGTACTCAGTTCCCCTCCAGGTAGAAGTACACCCTGGACTGAAGGGGACTGGCTGCCACTTTCTTAGGGTCGGGGCCGTAGGTGTGATCTACCCCCTTGTTCTCCACCTTGTGTCGGCGTGGAGAGGCCGGCCTGAGTGCCGACAACTACTTTACCTGCAGTGGGTCCGGGACCGACTACCCGCTGGGTCAGAGACATCGCTGCTGCCGAGCCAGCCAGAGCGCCACTCCCGAGACTTGATCCAGCGACCTGTTGTTGGTTAGGCCGTCGCTGCGGTCTGTTTTGTGTTGTGCGAGCCACAGCTCCTGTGTGAGACTGTCGCCTGCATAGACGCCGTCAGAGCCACAGCTCTGTGAAGTTTCATTAGTCCCGTGTCGGACTTGACTCTGTAGACGTGGGCATCCTCCTCATCATCGTTAGAACCCTGCGCCTTGAGAGAACTGTGTTGAACCTTGACGCGGCCAGCACCGCCAGCAGATATACAGTTATACTTAGATATATACTGACTTCCATAAAAAAAACCGCGAAAAATTGAAAGGCTATTTTTTCGGGTGAAAAGGGGTGAACACACAACATTGAACCATTGTGGCAAGTTGTTTTGGGTCCAAGACTCACGTGCAGTGAAAAAATTGTGAGCAACACATTATTCCCGGCACTGGAGGGTCAACAAAAATGGCAAACTGGTTGCTGCATGTGAGGCACGTGCACACACCATGCAGAGCAAAGTCAACCAGCGACAAGTACGCAGGTGTGCAGTCTTTTGAAGCCGCGCTACAAGGTTCAGGTAACGACTTGCCGTCGGAGCACAGATGCCAAGACTACGAGCATAGGAACGCAATCGTGCCCTAAGCCATCTGGAGGCTGCTGTGCCAGGCAGGTCGCCAACATCTTTAACGTCCACATCCCAACCATCTATCGTCTGCAATACTGCATGCGAGTCACTGGGTACCACTGATGATCGTCCTCGGCCAGGCCGTCCTCCCGATCACAGCGGCTCACTTCACCAGGCCATCGTCAATGTGTGGGCTGTGTGCCAAGGGGACGCATCAACCACCTAGTTCACCCAACGAGCCATAGGTGTCAAGCAGTTGTCAACACAAATGGTGGCCACACACACGGCATTAAGACCTCCAGCTAGTTTGTTACTTGACCTTCGATTTTCCAGACAAAAGTCATATTTTCACACATTACTGGTGTATTGAATCATATATCACGTGAAATTCTCGCTTCCATAGTGAGCAATAAATTTCTCTCAACCGTCTGGTTGTTTGGTTTTTCGCGACTTTTTTGTTGTTGGCTAGGCCGTCGCTGCTTTTTTTTTTTTTTTTTAAATGGAACTCGGCATAGTTCTGTGTGTACGCCTTACTGATGGCGTGCAGACTTATTGATGAAATTAGTTTTTCTTTTATATGTTTCTCTGATGGCTGGGGCGGCCTAAAACAATAAAAAAAAAACTCTTCTCGTTGCCTGGCTGTCAATATTCGGGTGAGAATCGAAAAAAAGTCGTGAATGCATCTATAATTTCTGTATGAGAATTGGACAATCATAAACACACTCATGCCATCCGTGACAAATTTATTTAATGGGCGAGAATCGTGGAGTTTAATAGCTGTTGTTTTGACAATAGTCACTACATGGCAGACGCTGAACAAATGAATTGTGTGGGGGGGGGGAGGGGAGGAATCGAGAGTATTTTATCATTTTTTTCCGTTAATGTAATGAAAACTAAACGATTTATATGATACTGAAAAAGAAACGATGATGTATAAATTCATTCATATGTATCCTACACATGTGATAACCATTCTATAATTGCATGAGAAAATCACTCGTATTCTATTCTACAGCAAACCTATGTATATCGCCTGTGATTTTCGTTCACGATTTATTTGATATTTAAAAAAAAGAAACGATGATGTATAAATTCATGAATAATATGTATCCTATACATGTGAAAAGCTTTATTACAATCGCATGAGAAAATCATTCGTATTCTATACTACAATCGCATGAGAAAATCATTCGTATTCTATTCTACAGCAAATCTATGTGTATCGCCCTGTGTTTAGCTTTACTTGTTTACTGGTTCGGGTGTACCATGGAAACACGGCTGATTGTGTTTGGGCTCTTGGCGTCAAATAGAGACACACCACAGTCCGTAATTCTGTGGTGTTCTCACCACCAAGGGTGCAAAAAAGAATCCAACAGCACCCACAGAGCAGCCACCGAAAGGTAGTAGAATAAAAACAAAACAAAAGTGTGGAGAGGATAAAAGTTGCTGAAAAACTGAAAAACATTATGCAAACAGTATAAATGTAGGTAGGACAATCTTTGAGCCTGTGCTTGAGGATCCATTTAAGGATGCAAGGGAGATCAAAAGATAGGGAACAGTCTGAGTGGTCATCTCTGCTGTTCAAAAACCCAAGCATTGTCAGCGCTAAAAACTGTACAGTACAACCTTTACTTGGATCTCCTAAGACATGCCCACTGATCGTCCACTGATTGACCAACAATATAATGCTGAACAATTAAGTAGTGGGGGGAAACAAGTGGAGGGTAACAATCCTTCCATCATTGTAGTAATCACTTGGCCAAGATTTGAAATTTAAAAAAAGAGGGGGGGGGGGGGTGGGGGGGGGGGGGGGGGGTGCTGAAGATGATGGGACTTCCGTTTCTATGGACTAAGACAGCGTCTTTCTACACAAATACAGTGGATACTACCATTTCGCGTCTGAAATCGTTTGGTTCTGCAAGGAGTGGTCTCTGACATGGACAACCGCCATGTTCTACAAACTTAAAAAAAAAAAGTACTGTATCGCTGAACGAAAGAGACTAACAAATTACAAGACAAAAACACGACGCGTTTCGACCTCTTTGGTCTTCTTCAGACCAGACAAACAACATTTAAGATAACAAGAACGAAGAACGAACAATCACTTAACCTCCTCAAATTGAGCACAACATGGACGTGGAATGAAAACGAGGTTGCTGGGAAGGAGATGGTGAAAAAAATGATGATGATGATGATAATAATCATGATAATTGTGAAGATGATGATGATGATAAATACTAAAAGTTGCATTAACGATATGACCTCATCATTGGCATGATTTCTGGAAGAGAAGGAAAATGATGTTCTTGATAGAGCAGGACATTAAACGTCCGCAGAATGTAAGACGCTTAAAAAAATATCAATCAATCAAACAAACAAAAAACCAATTCCAGAGGATTAGGATGGCAATCCTGACGATGACTACGCTGTGGAGTCTCGGAGAGTAGAGCACCGGACTCGTAATCCTGGTGATCCTGGAGTTGCGGGTTCGAATCCGCGACAGGTGGTTTGGTGCAGGGGGAATCCCCCCCCCCCCCCCCCCCCCCCCCAGAATTGATACTGTTTCCCGAAAAGTCATTTGTATAAGGCTATAAACCGAAATTTCGTCGGCGCATCAGTCAGATCTTGGAACCGATTGTGATGTTTCTGTCATTCCAGACGGGTCTTAAGTCTGGCTAGCGCTGCTGTCGTTTTGCGCAGCTCCGGAGGGTACTTCAGGTTTTGATCCTTCATCTGAAACGGTTGGCCCGAGGTTCTTTGAAAGCCAGGTTAGTAGAATGCGTGACAACCAGCCATCGTGGTTACCAATTGCAGGTCTCTCTCTCTCTCTCTCTCCTCTCTCTCTCTCCTCTCTCTCTCTCTCTCTCCTCTCCCTCTGTGTGTGTGTGTGTGTGTGTGTGTTTCCTGTTTGTCCTGTCTTTCGGTTCATTCTGTCGTTAGTTTCAAAACGGAGTAACTGAGGGCGCAGAATGAAGCAACATTTAGAAAGAGAGGGGGGTATTTACCGCCAAGGACATAGATAAACAAAGTACAGGACAAGACGCGATGCATTTCGACCTTTTCGGGTCTTCTTCAGGCAAAAACAAACAACATTTAGGACAATGAAAACGAAGAATGAGAAACCACTTCTCTTCTCCTATTCGGCGCACGATGTCATTAGCTCTTAACCTGCCTGTCGGAGACAGATATTTCTCATCTGACATTTTTGTTTCTCATCTGAGTTTTAGGCAATTTTGTCATAGTTTTATGAACAAAATGAACACTGGTTTATTTGTGCTTAAAAAATGAATACTATTTGCTTTTTTGTTTCTTTTTCAAGAAACAACTATGTAAGGAATTGACTGATGAGAGCCCTGGTGTGCCAACTGTACCATCTCCCTCCGGGACACACACACACGCACACACACACACACACACGCACACACACACACGCACACGCACACACACACACACACACACACAGCCCCACATCACCTCCATTTCCGCGGCCGCCAGGGCTATAATTTCCACGAACTGAATAGATTTCAGTCGGTATGCCCGTCTTTAATTAAGTCCGTACCCAGCATCTGCTTACCTACCTGCTGCCTACCGACCTACCAACCTACCCACGTACTCGTCTTGTCAACTTGTAATTGTCCATGTGTATGTCTGTGTCTGTATCTGCATCTATGTGTGTGTATCTGCATCTATGTGTGTGTGTCTGCATCTATGTGTGTGTATCTGCATCTATGTGTGTGTATCTGCATCTATGTGTGTGTATCTGCCCCTCTATCAGTCTGACAATCCCCATGTTCGCTTATGTGTCTTGTCTAAACAAAGTCTGACGTGTCTGTCTTGTGCGACTCGTTTAGTTTGTCCGTTATGTCTGTCTTCCGTCTTTCGTATGGTCTGTCTTGTGTCTGTCCGGTCGAGTCTGTCTTGTCTGCCTAATCCGTCTGGCAGACTTAATCTGTCGGCATAACGCATCAAACCGATGTAGCGTAATGAGCGAGGTGGTTGCAGTGGGGGAAGGGAGGGGGAAGGGAGGGGGGATGGTAGGTAGGGGGCAGGGGAGGGGGGGGGGGTGCGAGGATAAGAAAGAGTAGAGAGTGTGAGAGGCATGGTGAGGATAAGGCCGTTGTGTGGGGGGGGGGGGGGGGGGGGGGGGGGGGGTGGCTGAGGGTGAAGGGGACGGGGGTGCGGGGAGACGGGGGTGCGGTGGGAGAGGAGATCCAGGGTGAAGGAAGAAGACTCGAACCTTAATCCCAAGAACAGTTCCAGACCGCCAGAACTCACCCACCCACTCGCACACCCTTCTCCACTCTCTCACCAACACCATTCCCCACAAAAAAACCTCTTCCTCCACTTACCTTCCACCCCTCCCCAGCACGCACGCACGCACGCACGCACGCACGCACACACACACACACACACACACACACACACACACACACACACGCATCCCTCCCTTCGTCATCTCCCTATGCGAACAGTCCCCCTCCTCCTCTCTCTCCCCCCCCCCCCCCCCCGTCCTGCCCACCCACCCCCTCCGTCCTCCCTACACCTTCCCCCCACCCACCCCTACCCCCTCCCCCCTCCCCTCACCGCCTCTGGAGTTTTCCTCCCCACCCGGCCAGTGCGCGCAAGACTTACACAAACATCCCCCCACGCTTCAGTGACGACTGCACCGGGGAACGGACAAACACAGTGCACGCTCCGCCGCATCTCAGCTATCCTGGCGGCGGGCTGTGTGTGTGTGTGTGTGTGGGGGGGGGGGGGGAGGAGGGGGGGACTCGCCTGGCTGGACTTGCAGGGGTGGTGGGGTGAGGGGTGGGACGGAGGGGGGGGTGTTGGGCTGAGGGTTGAGAGGTAGTAGAGAGGTGGTGCAGTAGGGGGGCTGTAGTAGGGGTGTAGGTAGGGGAGAGGGAGGGTATGGTATGGTGGAGGAGGAGGAGGAGGAGAGGGTAAGGGTTTGGGTGGGTGGGGTGGTGGAGGGGAGGGGCTCTATTGATATGAAGAGATCGATCGTTCGATGACCATGACTGTGGCGGTGTGCGGTTTTGTGTTGTGTTTGTTGTGTTGTGTTGTGGGTTGAAGTGTGATGTGATGGTAGCTGTGGTGGTTTTGATGTGTCTGTGTGTGTGTGTGTGTGTGTGTGTGCGCGCGCGCGCGTGTGTGTGTGTGTGTGTGTGTGTGTGTGTGTGTGTGTGTGTTGTGTGTGTGTTGCGTTTCACCACATCTTCTATTGATGTCTGCGAACGTGCAAGATTTGGTAATGATCTCAATCACTATCCAGACCAAAAAAAGCATTCGTAAGGCGTGGAGGGGGTGGGGGGGTGGTGGTGTGGGGGGGAGCGGGATGACATTCACTAACTCACTGTGACTATTGCCGAAGTGCAGATAAGAAAACAGTGACGATTCATTTTAATGAAAAAGAGAAGCAAACAAACAAACAAACCAACTAACCAACTAGCTCTAGCTCACTAACTAATTAGCTAGCTAACTAACTAACTAACTAACTAACTAACTGAGTGACTAACTGCGCTGCGCTTTCCTAATTTGTATTTTGTGCAGTAAATTATTACACCTTTTCATTCGACCAGGAAAAAGAGCAAGGGGGAGAGGGGTGGGAGGGGGAGGGTAACATTATTGACTTATATCGAAAAGAATCGGGGTGGGAAAGGGAAGGGGAGATAATACCTGTCTTTCCATTTAAAATTAGTTTACTTTTCAAATGAAGATTTCATTCTGAAGAGTCATGTGAGTTTCTTGAAGACAATAAATATGGGCTTCTTTCTTTCGAAGAAAATCAAAAACATCCTTTCTTTTACAAAAGTTATTAAGCCCATTAGAATTGTACGTACAAATTTTAAAGGAATCTTTGGTCAAAGCCATTTCGGGAAGCAAAAGTGAAACATTACTAGAAAAGAAACACTAGATATTTGGACAGCTCAATAACAGTTTCACAAACCAATAAACAGCAACGTCCATTAAGACATTACAACCTTCGAAGTCCACCAGACAAAGGAGTACATAAGGTGGACTTCGAGAAAAAAAGGAGTACATCGAACAAAACGTATCATATTTCCATAGTAATTCAGTTCGAAGTCCACCAGACAAAGGAGTACGTAAGGTGGACTTCGAGGAAAAGGAGTATATCGAACAAAACGTATCATATTTTCCATAGTAATTCAGTTCGAAGTCCACCAGACAAAGGAGTACGTAAGGTGGACTTCGAGGAAAAGGAGTACATCGAACAAAACGTATCATATTTCCATAGTAATTCAGTTCCAACCAACCAGCAGAAATGAAACGGTCATCATTGGGAGACATTCAAACGATTGTTCTTTAAATGTGTGAAAAGCTAGTTATCTTCGAGGGCTCCTAGTAGGGTTTCTTTTTTAGCCAGATAAATACTCAATGTACGACAAAGACCTGGACAAAGAAAGTCACAAAATGGTTTTTGACCGGTTGTGACAAAACGTTTTCTCCATTACCCACTCCTTTTAACTTCACGGCGCCCACACGCAACAAGTACGAACAGAAGTACAACGAAGTAACAAAAAGAATACCTTACAACATTATGACACGACCCGGGTCTACTGCCTTCACACCACACTTTTACGGCTGAGTGTATTTTGTATCAGACAATACAAAAAAAAAAAAAAAAAAACTCTCACGAGAATTAGTCAAAAGCAAAGCTTTTTGACCGTGCCCACCAGCGGCCTGTGTCCCATCAAAATGGTTCAATCACTCTCGCTGATCGCGAGCTGTGTTACCTCTCCAGAAGAATTTCGACCATCGTCTATTTTTGTCTGGTACCCTCTGTGCGATACAGCGCTCCCCCCCCCTCCCTCTCCCTCCCCCCCCCCCCCCCCCCCCACTCACTCACACACACAATCCCCCCAGGAGCGCTGTAGAATTTGAATTTGGGTGATGCAGTCGCTTGAGTATTCTGTGTTTCAAGAAGAGTCAGCCCTTATGACCTTTCTCTCTCTCTTTTCCCCTCCTACAGCCGCGCCCCCCCCCCCACACACACACACACACACACCACCATCCCACCCCACCGTAGACTTTGGCAATTTAAGTTTGTGTCTGATTTATTTTTTTTCTCTTCTAATATGTGCCTAGAAAGTTATATTTCATAACTAATCTCAAAAACGTCTACCAGACGAAGGTGTGTGTGTGTGTGCGCGCGCACGAGCTTGTGCCAGTATGCGTGCGTGCGTGCGCGCGCGCGCGCGCGCGTGTGTGTGTGTGTGTAGAAAGCAGCGTGGGGGAAGGGGGCAGTGATCCGATACTGCCAGAGATCACTCTCTACGGCTTACGAAGAATTAATCCCCAGCGCTTCCACCCTTCACCCGCAACGCACACACACACACCCACTTCCCTTCTTCCCTACCTACCCCACCTACCCCCCGATACATCCCCCCCACAGCCCACCCACACACCCTTCTCTCCCACCTGCACCCCCATCTCCCCCCGTCCCCTCCCTCCCCCCCACACCTGCGACATGTCCACTACTGTTTTTGACGACTGACAATCTACCGTGGAAAATGTCGAGGACATGGTCAAAGACTTCTCTGAACCTCTTGCGAAAAAAAGCCCCCCCCCCCCTCCCTCCCCCTCCTGTCTCATACTTCCACCCTTAAGATTCCCCTCCATCCTTCCCCCCTCTAACCCTACCAACCCACCCCACCCCTCCCCACTTGTTCTCGCCATTCTCATCCTTCCTCCCCCCTCCACAATACCCTTAGTCGACCCACTCTTCGTGTCCACACCTCGTGAAGAACCCACTCCCTTCCCACCCCCACCACCCCCACTCTCTTCCCCTTTTTTCCACTCTACTAACCCCCCCCCCCCCCCCCCCCCACACACACACACACACATCCTCCTCCTCTCTCTCATCACCACCCTATCTTCTCCTCCTCCCCCCTCCCTCCGCCAGAGCGACCTTCAATGCAACTTTTTTCTTCTTTTTATTTTTTCTTTTCGTTTTTTCCCCCCTTTCTTTTGAGGGTGGGGTGGGGTGGGGTCTTGTTATTGTTTTTTGTTCCAGGTCGTCATTCCTGATCGAACCAGACAAGGGAAAGAACTCTGGCAGAGAATTAAGGCCCCAATCGGAAGAAACGATGTTGGGGGAAGTGGTGAGGAAAGGCCAACCACCTGACTGAAGATAAAATAGACGTAGAACGCCGTGGGTGGGAGTTGGGGGATGGGGAGGAACATGACCCTGAGGATTCCTAACGATGGAGAGTGAGAACCACAATCTTCTCGCGTACCAACCAGATGCTGTCACTACTTATAATGCAAGGGAGACTCACCGTAACGGCGGTATGTGATGAAGAATTACTTCCTTTCTGACTTCTTGGGAGAATGAGACCATCAAATCATCTTGTGCAGCAGTGAGAACAGGCTCTGTTTACAAAAAAAACATGGAAATTAATTACGAGCAGACATGATTAGGGGGGCAAATCTCTTCTCGCCTTTAGGCCATAAAGATCGCATTTGTTGTAATTGTGTCGAAGATCCAATGAAGAAGCTGAGGGAAGCATGTAGATGGTCCGTCAGGGAAGATGACGCTGTGTGGTGACGTATAGAATGGTCTCCGTCTTTCTGGAGATGAATTCAGCGCGTAACTTGCCTGCACGCTAAGACTTGAGTACTTCAACTTCCTAGGCTGTGGTTCTGCCGATGTCATATTTGATTATGTGTGTGTGTGTGTGTGTGTGTGTGTGTGTGTTTCAGATCTCTTCTGATAGTTGTCCTCATGGTAATGGTGGTTATAACAGTGGTGGTAATAGCAGTGGTACGGATATAGTAGTAATGGTAGTAGTAGCAGCAGCAGCAGCAGCTGTGTAGCAGTAGTAGTTATAGTAGCAGTGGTGGTGGTCGCGGTGGTAGTGGTCATGATCGTAGTAGTGGTCATAGTGACAGTGGTGGTGGCACTTGGTAGTATTGCATTAGCAACAACAGCACCAGCGGGAATAGTAGTAATAGCATCAGCAGCAGCAGCAGCAACAACAACAGCGGCATTACTAGCAGCAGAAGCAGTAGCAGCAGTAGAGATAGAAGTCACAGCAAGTAGCAGCAACTGTCGCAGCAGCAGCAGCAGCAGCAATAATAGCAGTAGTAGCAGTAGCAGCAGCACCAGCAGTAGTAGTAGTAGCAGCAGCGGGCAGCAGCAGCAGCAGCAGCAGCAGCAGTAGTAGTAGTAGTAGTAGTAGTAGTAGTAGCAGCAGCAGCAGCAGCAGCAGTAGTAGTAGTAGTAGTAGTAGCAGTAGCAGCAGCAGCAGTAGCAGCAGCAGCAGCAGGAATAGAAGCAGCAATAACTGTAGTGTCCTTGAAGGTGACAGTAGTGGTGTGTGTGTGTGTGTGTGTGTGTGTGTGTGTGTGTGTGTGTGTGTTTGTGTGTGTGTTGGTGGGTGGGTGCGCGCGCGCAGGTGGAAAAATGAGTAAATTGAGAAAAAAAAGAAATGTAATCTTAAATCGACAACAACAACGAGCATAACGATCCACACATGACACAAAGGACTGGACGGAATCAGGACCAGTTCAAAGGAGGCGTTACGGGAGGAACGGGTGCCAAAATCCCCTTAACATGGGGACTAGACACCGTGGACTGTGAATCCCACCACGTTCCCGATCCCAGAATATCATTTCTTTTCCTTCCCTTTCTCTCTCCTTCCAATTTCTATTCATAGGATGCTTTCCGTTTTTCATCTCTCTGTCTGTCTGTCTTTCTCTCTGTCTCTGTCTCTGTCTCTGTCTCTCTCTCTCTCTCTCTCTCTCTCTCTCTCTGTATACATATCAATATAGCGATGGATCTATCGATCTATCTCTCTATTTATCCATGTATCTAGGTAAATGTGTGTCAATTTTTGTCTGTCTATCTATCTATCTATCTATCTATCTATCTATCTATCTCTATCTACCTATCTGTCTGTTCATCTGTCTGTCTGTCCATCTATCTGTCTATCTATCTATCTATCTATCTATCTATCTTTATTCTGCCGTTGATAAAGCATTTGTTCTCAGAGATGGCATTCATGGAATCCCGAGTTCGAATCCTCAGACGGATGCTTTTCCCAGTTTCCCCCCCAACCTATTCCCTTCCATCTCCAACGAAACCACCTCCTCCCCCTCCCCCTCCTCCACGTCCCGCTATTCCCCGTCCCTTCTCTGCAATCAGCCAAATCAACAAATAAATCAATAAATAAATCCATGAATAAATCAATAAATAAATCAATAAATAAATTAATAAATAAATCCAGAAATAGATAGAAATTGCGTAGTCGCCATTTACTCTGTCATGCCCGAGCGCTGTACTGTAGTGTCAGACGAGATCCTTTTCCTTTGTCATTGTAGGGTCAGACAGGATCCTTTTCCTTTGTCATTGTAGGGTCAGACAGGATCCTTTTCCTTTGACATTGTAGGGTCAGACAGGATCCGTTTCCTTTGTTTTATTGTAGGGTCAGACAGGATCCTTTTCCTTTGTCATTGTAGTGTCAGACAGGATCCTTTTCCTTTGTCATTGTAGTGTCAGACGAGATCCTTTTCCTTTGTCATTGTAGGGTCAGACAGGATCCTTTTCCTTTGTCATTGTAGGATCAGACAGGATCCTTTTCCTTTGTCATTGTAGTGTCAGACAGGATCCTTTTCCTTTGTCATTGTAGGGTCAGACAGGATCCTTTTCCTTTGTCATTGTAGTGTCAGACAGGATCCTTTTCCTTTGTCATTGTAGGGTCAGACAGGATCCTTTTCCTTTGTCATTGTAGTGTCAGACAGGATCCTTTTCCTTTGTCACTGTAGGGTCAGACAGGATCCTTTTTTTTGTCATTGTCGTGTCAGACAGGATCCTTTTCCTTTGTCATTGTCGTGTCAGACAGGATCCTTTTCCTCTGTCATTGTCGTGTCAGACAGGATCCTTTTCCTCTGTCATTGTCGTGTCAGACAGGATCCTTTTTCTTTTGTCATTGTCGTGTCAGACAGGATCCTTACCCTTTGTCATTGTAGTGTCAGACAGGATCCTTTTCCTTTGTGTAATTGTAGTGTCAGACAGGATCCTTATCCCCCTTTGTCATTGTAGTGTCAGACAGGATCCTTATTCTTTGTCATTGTAGTGTCAGACAGGATCCTTTTCCTTTGTCATTGTAGTGTCAGACAGGATCCTTTTCCTTTTGTCATTGTCGTGTCAGACAGGATCCTTTTCCTTTGTCACTGTAGGGTCAGACAGGATCCTTTCGTCATTGTCGTGTCAGACTGGATCCTTACCCTTTGTCATTGTAGTGTCAGACAGAATCCTTTTCCTTTGTCATTGTAGTGTCAGACAGGATCCCTTTTTCTTTGTCATTGTCGTGTCAGACAGGATCCTTTTCCTTTGTCACTGGAGAACTATCCCCTTCAATCATATCACCCTAACATAAGGCGTCGACGTTAAACTTCAAGACCAGTCTCCACCGCTTCCCCCACCACCAGCCCCCCCCCCCCCCCTCCCCCCCCCCCCCCCCCCCCCATTCTGACTGAGCAGCTCGCTGAGGTCCACTTTATTTCAGTCAGTCAGTGGCCTCTTACCTTGTTCCGATTTTTTCCCCTCTCCTCCCCTCCCCTCCCCTCCCCTCTCCTCCCCTCCCTGTCCTCACCCCCCTCCCCTTACCCGATCCCCACCTCATACTCCCTCCCCCATATTTTTTTCATGACCTTTTTCTATTTTCTTTTCTTTTGCTTTTCTTTCTTTTCTTTTCTTTTCTTTTTTTTTTTTAAATTCATTCTGTATGTTTTTTCTTCTTTTCTTTTTTCTTTCTTTCTCTTTTTCTTTCTTTCTTTTCTTTCTTTCTTTCTTTCTCTCTATTTTTTTTCACCCTTTTCTTTTTCTTTTTCTTTCTTTCTTTGTCCCCACTCTCTCTCTCTCTCCTCTCTCCTCTCTCCTCTCTCTCTCCTCTTTCTCCTCTCTTTTCTTTCTTCTTTCTTCTTCCTCTTTTCTATCTTCCTTTCTCTTCTCTTTCTCTTTCTCTTTCTTCTTCTTCTTTCTTTTTCTTTCTCTTCTTTCTTCTTTCTTTCCTTTCTTTGTTTTAAGTTTTCTTTTTTTTCAACCTCTTTTCCTCCAACCATTTCTTTTTTTTTCTTTCTTTTCTTTCTTTTTTTTTCCTGTTTGTCCTTCTTTCTCTTTTTGTTTCTGGGGCACTGAACAGGCCCCGCCCTGTCTTTTTTCCTCTTGATTTCTCTTTCTTTCCCCCTTTCTCTACTGCACAGTGTTTCTCTCATCGGCTGTTGTTAGTGGCAGTCAGGGAGGTGTGTCATAGCGTTAAAATATTGTTTGGTCCTCACTTTAAATACAAGTCTCAGTGTTGTTGTGTGGGTGTGTTGTTTGTGTTTGTGGTGATAGTGTGGTGGTG
>JADBJO010022937.1:0-27215 GCA_016801955.1 Conus betulinus
CAGACGGAAAGGCATGGGCAGTTCTGGTGAACTACACAACAGACGCTCAGGTGTAGGGGGAAGAGGGGCAGATGCTGAAGGCAGTTCCAAGGACAAGAAACGTCAGACCAAGAAAGAGGGGTTGCGAAGCCGGGGGGAAAGAGAGGGGCAAGGGGAAGGCGAGACCACGCAGGAAAAGAGGATGAGCAAGAGAAACAAAAGAGCGTGAGAAAAGCAGGGGAGGAAAATGAACAAAATCAGGCGAAGGAACAGGGAAAAGGAGAGGGGGGGCGGTGACGGGGAATGAGGACCGGGCAGCGGAACGAGGGGCGGAGAGGACGAGGGAAATATCTCAATGGGAAAGGAGAGACGGGAAACAAGAAGAATGGACGTGGCGGGAAAGAGATCTCGTGCTGGCAGTTAAGCTAGATTAACATTCGATACAAAGACCAGTTTAGGAAGTAAACAAGAAGTTGTGTGTGCTTGTATGAATCAATATTGGTACAGTATACTCTTTGATCCATATTTGATATTTTATTTAGTAAAAAAGAATTCTCTTGTCAAGTTTTTTTTTCAGTAATTTCAAATATGAAAGTGTGAGCCTTGCACTTGAAGGTGTGTTTCCGTTCTGTATTTGTGCGCAAAACTGACTATTTTAACAGACAGTTGTTTTCACCATGCAGCAAAGAAAAGCACTCACATGAATTCTAGTTTTGTTTGTTTGTTTGTGTTTCTTTTTCATTTTGAGTCAGCTGTCAGTCAATGGCTTTAGGGGCGACATTTATTGTCGGAATTAACAATCATTCTGGACTGGAGCATATGGACAAGTCATAGAAGCGGAAAAAATCAGCACATATACGATGACTGAAAAAGAAAAGAGATTTTTTTTTTTGTAACAATCGTCATGTCTAATGATCAGATAATGAAAAGAAAATGATAGGCGGTGACATCAGACCTGATGATTAGAATTCCACCTGGCAGTGACATCAGACCTATTGATTTGAAGTCCACCTGAC
Source organism: Conus betulinus (assembly GCA_016801955.1). Lineage (NCBI taxonomy): Eukaryota > Metazoa > Mollusca > Gastropoda > Neogastropoda > Conidae > Conus > Conus betulinus. The sequence goes on from JADBJO010022937.1 coordinate 996, forward strand.
AGTGACATTAGAACTGTTGATTTGAAGTCCACCTGGCAGTGACATCACACCTGTTGATTTGAAGTCCACCTGGCAGTGACATCACACCTGTTGATTTGAAGTCCACCTGGCGGTGACATCAGACCTGTTGATTTGAAGTCCACCTGGCAGTGACATCAGACCTGTTCATTTGAAGTCCACCTGGCAGTGACATCAGACCTGTTGATTTGAAGTCCACCTGGCAGTGACATCAGACCTGTTGATTTGAAGTCCACCTGGCAGTGACATCAGACATTGCCTCAAACACATCAGACGTTTGCCTCAAACACATCACGGTCAGATTTTCTGGCAAAATGCTTCTCCGGGTGAGCAGTTCGATACTGATCTGCCAGCTTACACATATCCTCTGCAGTTTTACAAGATCTCTCTTTTAGAAAAATAGATAGGTCTTTGGATACACTTTGTAAAATCTGCTCACGTAACAACAAGTCACACAAATCAGCATATTCTTTCTGTGTTTGGGCCAATTCAACCCAACGATCAAATAAATGACTTGTTCTAATAAGGAAAGCTGCAAATGATTCGCCTTTTTCTGGACGAACTGAACGAATTTTTCTCTAAACCTTCATCCGTATATTGAAACTTCTTTAAAAGTTCAGCTTTCAGCTCTTCCCATGTAAGTGTATCACAAACTGTCAAACTATGATACAGAGAAAGGGCAGTGCCCTTGAAGAGAGATGCAACATTGACTCATTTGTTTCAGAAAGTTGTTCCTGAGGTACCTGACAAAGTGACTGATATTGTGTACGTAAAAAAGAATGATCTTTTATATCGTCTTTTTCCTAAAGATGAACAGGTGGTGGAGCAGATTGTGGTTCCTATGTCGCTACGTGACACTGTTTTGCATACTGCACATGATTCCATGTTTTCGGGTCATTGTGGAGTCAAACGTACTCTTCAACGTGTGTTGTCTTCATTTTTTTGGCCTGTGTTAGTGTGCAAGTTCAAAAATATTGTCAATCATGTGATGTCTGTCAGAAAACATTCCTAAAGGTCGTATACCATTTGCACCTTTGCAGAGAATGCCAGTCATTACTGAACCATTCAGTCGTGTTTGTATTGATTTGGTTGGTCCATTTCATGTTTCCAGTTCTGGTTTTCGTTATGTGCTCACTGTCATGGATGTTGCTACCAGGTATCCTGAGGCTATACCTTTGAAAAAGATTGATACCATTTCTGTGGCAGAAACATTACTTTCTATTTTTTCCAGAATGGGAATTCCTGATGAAATATTATCTGACTTGGGTACTCAGTTTGTGTCAGATCTCATGAAAAAAAATATTTGTTTACTTTCAATTTCTGCATGTACTACATCTCCATACCATCCACATTCAAATGGGCTCGTGGAAAGATTTAATGGTACTTTCAAGATGATGTTGAAAAAAGTTTCTAAGGAAAGACCATCAGACTCGGGGATCGATACATTCCAGCCATACTTTTTGCTTACAGAGAATTGCCAAACGAGAGCACAGGGTTCTCTCTCTCCTTTTGAGTTGCTTTTTTTGGTCGTTCACCAAAAGGACCTATTAGCATCCTGTCAAAGTCATGGTCTGGGGACAATGTGTCTCAAGAAGAAAAAGATGTTTTTGATTATGTTTTTAATTTTACAAAATCGTATAGCAGATGCATGTCGTATTGCCCAAGAAAATGCTTACAGCAGTGCAACTACGCATAAAAAGTATGCTGATCGTGGAGCAAAGATGCGTGTGTTTTCTGTGGGTGACAGTGTGTTGGTGTTTTGACAGATGACAAGAGCAAGATGCATGTGAGTGTGGAAAGGACCATTCGTCATCGCATTGAAAAATGTTCTGATGTTAATTACAGGATTGATATGAATGGTGTGAAGAAAATTTTCCATGTTACATGTTGAAAAAAGTACTTTCACATGTCTGATGTTATGATCAACAAAGTTGCTGTTCCTGATGATAAGATTTCAGCGTTGGCATGTGACATTTTTCAGGTGGTGTGTTACCAACGGATTGTGTGACAGAACATTTACAACCTGTTTGACAAGCCTTCTGTGTTTCACAAGGTGCCTGTAATTCATGAAACTGCTGTTGGTGTGGTTCAGGACACTGGTGGTGATGTTATTCAACTGCCTACATTATCCTTAAAAGGTGAAACGTACGAGGATGTCAAGATCAACGAGGACTGAAATCGTCTCAGGTGACTCAACTAAAGTGTTTACTACAGGATTATACAGATATACTTACAGACAAGCCAGGATCTGCAGTTGGTGTTGAACCTCATAGGATACGGTTGACAACAGATGTTCCTGTACGAATGAAGTCGTATCCTTTGCCTTTTGCAAAAAAGGAAATTATTGAAAGAGAAGTACAGGTCATGTTGGATCTTGGGTCATTGAAAAGTCAAATTCTCCATATGTGGCGCCTGTGGTGCTGGTTTCAAAACCAGATGGTTCAGTCAGATTTTTGTATTGATTACAGGGCTTTAAACAAAGTGACTGTTTTTGATTCTGAACCAATACCTGATGTGGAAGATTTGTTTTGTCAACTGAGTCAAGCCAAGTATTTTGTGAAATTGATCTGACCAAAGGTTTATTGGCAGATACCAATGAGTGATGAAGATAAAGAAAAGACAGCTTTTCAGACACCATTTGGGCTTTTTTCATTTTTTGCGAATGCCTTTTGGTTTGCAGAATGCACCGGCAACTTTTGCTAGAATGATGAGACAACTCAGGTTGCATGAACTGTGTGCTGTCAGTTTTTTATGATATTTTACTGGCTTCACAAACATGGAGTGATCTACTGAGATGTTTGAAAAATGTTTTTGAAAGACTCCGTTCTTTTTGGGTTTGACAGCAAGGCCATCAAAAATCATGGCGGGTTTTCAAAAACTGGAGTTTTTGGGGCATACAATTGCTGTGAGTTCGATGCAGCCGGAAAAGAAGAAAAATGGAAAAGATTTTGGCAATCAAAACCCCCCATGTTCAAAGAAACAGGTTCGTTCGCTTCTTGGTTTGTTATCTTATTACAGGCGTTATGTCCCCAACTTTGCAACTCTCACAGCTCCATTAACTGAGTTGACAAAGGGTTCAAGCATTCATCTATTGATTGGACTGTAGATTGTCAGAATGCTTTGGCAGCAGTTTCAAATGTGTTTGAATTCTTTTCCTGCTTTACTTTTGCCCAACTTAGCGAAGAATTTTGTCCTCAGGACTGATGCAAGTTCATACAGGAATGGGGTGCTGTTCTTTTGCAGGAACATCAAGATTTATTGCATCCTGTACAGTTTGCAAGTAAGAAGTTCACTGATGCACAGTCAAAGTATTCTACTATTGAACGGGAATGCTTAGCGATTGTGTGGGCACTTGCAAAATTTTGAGCGTTTCTTGACAGGCAGGTTTTTTGTCTTGCAGATGGATCACAGACCTCTGACGTTTTTGAAGACATCAAAACAAAGAATAACCGTCTGTTGCGGTGGTCTTTGGCGATCCAGCAATTCAGTTTTAGGGTTGATCCAATTTCAGGGTCCAGCAACGTGATCGCTGATATTTTGTGTGACTGTGCATGTCTTCTGTGAATCAGCCTGTGTGTATCGTGTGCTTTTATTGGATTAACGATATGAGCGAGCAGAATGTGAGAGGAGTGAGAAGAGAGAGCTGGAAGAGTAGAGAGAGAGAGCTGTGTGTGCTGTGTCTGGTCTGTCTTTGCTGTCTGTGTGTCTGTGGGTGTCCGGGTGTGTCGTGCGACCTTGTCGATCCGGTACGATTGCAAGAGTCTCACCAAGCTCAGCGACAAAGAATACGTCGTGCGTGCCAGCCAACATCGCCCCTGAGCCAACCTAGCTGTCTACCCCTCTCCACCACCATCTCAAACCCACCACACCCCACACCCCACCACCCCCACCAAACCACCCCTCCACCACCCACCCCAAACAACCGACCACCCCACCATACCCACCCCCACCCCCCCATTACCCACCACCCAACCACCACCCCCCCCCCCCCACACCCACCCCTACCCACCACCCCCACCCCCACCCCCCCCTACACCAACCCCCCACCAAACCCCACCCATCCCCCCCACCACCACCCACCCCCACCGCACCCCAACACCCTACACCACCCACACCCCCACGTTGTCCAATACCACCTCCCAACCAGTACACCCAGGCCCCCCCAACCACCCTAGTCCCCCTGTCTAACAACTCCAAAACCCTGTTTCCACCTCCCGCCTACCCGCCCACCCCTGTCCCCAAGCAACCCAACCCCCACCCCCTCCCCCCCCACTCAACTCCCAAAGTACTCTGTTACCCAAACACCCCCGGGGTATCCAAACAAGGCCCCACCAATTTTGCCTTTCGAGGACGGTACCAACCTAACACACCACAACACCCCCAACCACCCCCAATCGGCACCACCCACCTTCCCGATATTGAAATAACCCACACTAACCCCAGCCTGCAAATTTGGCAACCCACCCCCCCGTTAAAAATCCTACCATGACCCAACCCCCCACCCCACAATCAACCAGACTCCACCCTCACCCCCCTTTTTTCCCCCCCCACACCACCACCTTTACCCCTTACCCACTTGGCCCACCCCAAACGTTGATTTCCTATTAATTGACCTCCCCCCCCAACAACTTAGAGCCGGGAGGCTGTTTCCTAATCCACAAACCCACCTACACAACACACAAAACAACGAACATCCCCCGTCACAACCCCCACCACAAACCCCCACATTGTCCGCGCATTCTCTCCGGACTGGGGACACAGACCAACACGAATACAACCCCAACACCACCACTCCACCCCACCCACAGTAAACCCCCAACCCCACACAACAAATAGCAGCACCCACACCAACCCCCCCCTTAACACACGGCTATCCAATTTAAAAAAATACAACGATCCGAACTTTTCACATACTGACCACTACTAGAACGTCCGGGGCCCCCACACCTGTCAACATCGTCACACCCCAAAAGACCCTACAAAAACACTGAACAGAGATCCCCCCAAGAGGAAGAGGGCAGCCACACGAGAGCATCCATAAGGAGAAAAGAAAGGAAGACAGCTTTTCTCTACACCGCTACTTGTATTACCATTTTTCTTAGTTTTTTCACATTTGTTTTGCCACTCACCACACCCCCTTCAAGCATGCACCCATACCCCCAACCCAACCACAACTACCCACCATTATGTTGCTATGCACGGGGCAGCCACCCACAGACAACTTTTTTACCTCAAGTTGCTGGCTCCCACAAACCATGACCCCGTCCCACAGATGGCCCAGAACAAAAATGTTTTTGAAGACCTTTCTCGAGTCTTTTGGGTTTGACACCACCCTTACGCAAACAAAGAAAGAACCCCCTTCCGGCTGGCAGCGTAACCAAAAAACACAAACCAGCTAACAAGAACCACACCCCACACTGAAAGCAAGGAAACAAAAAACCAAAGAAGATACGAGAGAAAAAGACAGACCCAACCAATGATTACACACCAAAAAAAACCCCAAGTAGAAAAAGAAAACGTGTTCGGTTTCCAGTTGCTCTGCCCGCTACCCCTGACCGGTTATTTTGCCATGCACCGTTTTTAAACCCCAACTTCTTTTTCAATTACCCCACGTGCTCCATGTCTGTCTAGTACCACCTGTCTCGCAACCAGGTGCTTTAACAGACCCATCTACATCCAACCTCTCTCCCCACAACACCACCCCACCCTACCAAACCATCAATTAGGGGTATATTCCTGTTATACAACAACCCCCCAAACACCCGTGTGTGTGTGTGTGTCCTCAGTGTGTGGCAGCGCCTCAACATTTTTGTGTGGTGCATGTGTGTCTGGGTTTGCAGAACAACCCAATTTATGCACCGGCGTGTACGTCAGCCTGTGTGCTTGTGCACCACTGCTGTTTTTGATTTTTTTTGCAAACAATCTTTTTATGTATGTACATTTTTCTCTTTGCATGTATTCATGTTATTTTGGAAAGTCTTTTTGAGAATACTGTCAATGGTATATATATATTTTTGAGAACTCCTATGCTCTTCTTTGGAAAAAATTTGATGAATCAATTTTTTTTTATCCGAGGTTGGGGGGTGTCATGTGAATGAGAAAAGTGTTATGTGAATGGAGAAGTTTCACATCAAAGAAAGAGTGTTAAGAGATTTTGTAATTTTTGCGATTGTGGATGGAACCTACGGTTTTGATGCTTTTTTGTATGCATGGAGTGCAACCACAAGTGATGTGGAAGAGTGGGACGCTGAGTGGATTGTGAAGTGTGTTCACCCAATGTGAGGAAGGGTGGAAAATTATTGTTACTTCAGAGGAGCTCTGGACACGGACGTAGGAGGATGTCCTATTGTAACCCTCCTGGGTTTTAATATTGTTAGGACTAGGATTGTCCTGTGCAACCCTGGGTTGGATGTGCTACATGGTTGGACTGGTTTGTCCGATGCAACCCTGGTTTGGGTGTGCTTAACCCTTGGTGGGTGTAAGATGCCTGGCGTGGCAAAGTTTCACTAAGTATAGAGTGTAGATGTAGACTGGAAGTCTACTAGGGTAGGCTTGTTGCTTATTCCCTAGAAGGTGAGTACCAGTTGGGGTTGTAAACTGGTTAAAGCAATTATATTAAAGGTGTGTAATTGTAATGATAACAGAAGTTTGACTATAAAGATTTGAGGATATTGCGCTATTTGGGAAAAAGAGAAAGATGAACGTTGAACGCGAAAAGAAAAGAAGAATTGAAAAATAAATGAATAAAATATTGTTGTATAAAGATTTCTTTCTGTACCCCAACTGTAGGTAGGGATAAGTTGGCGGAACAAGACTCGTGTGAGTATTCTATTTTGATTTTGGAGTGAATGTAAAAGGAGTTAAAAAGGAGCTATGAATAATAAAAGAGAGAAAGAGAAGAAAATAAATAAAATTCATTTTAGAGGTTAACCCTGGACCTAGGGTTTCATTACAGAATCCCTCAGCAGCGTCCAGTGGTGTTCCTGACTAGGGTGTACCAGTCTAGTGAGGATCCAGACTGTGGTGGTCCAGAGGTGGTACAGCCAAGTGCATGAAAGCTCCTCGACAAGTCAAGAAGTTGACTCGTCTTTACTGCAATTATTTAATATAAGGAACTGATAGTGTAATATGTATGTGTGTGTTTGATTCTTGATAAAACTTTGAATATTGTATTATTGTTTATGTGTGTGGAAATATCTTATGAAGAGAAGAAATAATTGTTGGAAAACGTACTGAAGTGAAAAGAAGATTTAAGACCCTTTTCTTATTATTGAGTAAAGGGAGCGTTTTATAGAAAACTTTATTTTGTGGTGATAGTGCTCCTTTGGGTGAATGGAGTGATTCTGCGTTGCGTACGGAGTAAGCATACTGTGTTTGTGAGTGCAAGTGTGGATGTGCACAAACATGGGTGTGTGACACTGTACAACAAGAAATAAGGAATGGACGTGGCTGGAAAGAGACATTGTTCATGGAAGTTAAGCAGGATAACATTCGGATAAAGAGATAGTTTAGGAAGGAAGTAGAGGGCAATAAGTGTAGTGTTTTTAATATTGTTACAGGTGATACTCTTTGATCCACATGTGCTGTGTTATTTAGTAAATAAAATTCGTGTGTCAGCCTGTTTTTCTTTTCAGTAAATTCAAAAATAAAAGTGTGAGCCTTACGCTTGAGGTGCGTTACTTTTTTGTATGTGTGCACACAACTAATGATTTTTTACTGACAGTTGTTTTCACCATCCAGCAGAGTAAAGCACTCACATGAATTCTGTTTCTTTGTTTGTGTGTTTTGTTTTCATTTTGAGTCAGCAGTTTGGTCAATGGTTTTAGGGGCAAGATTAACTGAGTCAACCATCATTCTATACTTGAGCATACGGACAAGTAATAGAACCGAAACAAAATCTGCACATATACGATGACTGAAAAAGAAGTGAATTAATGGGTTTTTTTTTAAATTTTTTTTAACAGTCGTCATGTCTGATGATCAGATAATGAAACGAAAATGATAGGCGGTGACATCGGACCTGTTGCTTTGAAATCCACCTGGCAGTGACATCAGACCTGCTGATTGAAGTCCACCTGGCAGTGACATCAGACCTGTTGATTTGAAGTCCACCTGGCAGTGACATCAGACCTGTTGATTTGAAGTCCACCTGGCAGTGACATCAGACCTGTTGCTTTGAAATCCACCTGGCAGTGACATCAGACCTGTTGATTTGAAATCCACCTGGCAGTGACATCAGACCTGTTGATTTGAAGTCCACCTGGCAGTGACATCAGACCTGTTGATTTGAAGTCCACCTGGCAGTGACATCAGACCTGTTGATTTGAAGTCCACCTGGCAGTGACATCACACTGTTGATTTGAAGTCCACCTGGCAGTGACATCATCACACCTGTTGATTTGAAGTCCACCTGGCAGTGACATCAGACCTGTTGATTTGAAGTCCACCTGGCAGTGACATCAGACCTGTTGATTTGAAATCCACCTGGCAGTGACATCACACCTGGTGATTTGAAGTCCACCTGTAAATCAACGTATCCACTGGGAATGAGGGATCAGTTTAAATATCACCTATGTTGTGACCTTGACCTTGACTTCAAATTATAACCTCCAACTGGATTCACTGCCTGGACGTATGTCGTTGCCACTGAAAGTCAGGTAAGCTTGATGTAAAATCCAAGTCCTGTTATGCCTCAACTTTATCTATGATATAATGTTTTGTCCTGTGCCCTCTACTTTTAATGTCATATAAATGCTTCCCGCACGATGAGCATACTGAGTTTGAAGATCAGATGCAAGACGAAAGGCCTATCATGCTCCCAAGCTTTTCCTGTCGTGTCATATTCTGATCTTGATTTGGAATCCCCATAATGTGTTTGCAGTCATTTTGACCTATCAATATACAAATACGACAAGAAGACGTGTAAGCTTTTTTTCACCACCAGTTTTTACCCATCATTCCGTTTGGACTGTTGGACATAATAACAACTTTGCAAAAGGGTACAAATCAACAGATCTCAAGAAGATATACCACTCTGCAAGTTTGTTTTTCTTTGTCTGCCCCATGAAGCTACTGACATGATGTCCTTGTCATTAGTTTATCATTAATACGCACATTTCCTGAAACAAGATGAGTACATAGCTTGCATTTTAAAACGTAGGTAAACAAAATTATTGCAGAAAAGTTATGAGGAGCTTTAAGTATGTGGCTAAGGTTCTAATTTGTAACTTAGCTTTATTTTTGAAGAACGCAATTATGTGTCTGGGTATTTCACACGTGTTTCTATCATACATGTATACTGTTTTTGTCACCAAATCCAAGCCAAAATGACACAATTTGCAAAATAAGCTGAACGTTGTTGGACAGAGATCGTGTTAACCTGAACACTGTATGTGGGCTCATTATCACGACACGTGGGAAAACCTTCCTGATATGTTTTTCATTGAAATTGTCCTCGTCAAAATTTTGCAAACCTTTCTGATATGTTTTTGAAATTGTCCTCTCAAATTCTGGAAAATCATTTTGGAGCGTGACATCTAGAACCAGTAGAAAATTGATGGAGGAAATTTTAGATGGGTCAGACATTTGGTGAAACAGAAATGTCATATCTTGAATCTGGACAATGTGAAACTGATGATGGCTAACGATGGGAGTAGGGTGCGCGTTGCTTGCTCTGGCACTGATATTTTCCAGACCCCACCCCCTGACCCCCACCCCCATCCCTCTGTCCTCTGGGGAAATGACTGTCCTTTTGACTTGTTAAGTATCTGGGATCCCGTGTGCTGCTGATGGTCTGATGGTTACTTTCTTCAGTTTATTCATGCAAGTTTCTGTGTTTGCACCAGCTCGTTCCACCTCGGCTTTGCCGCCAAAAAGGAAATCTGTGTTCTTTTGTCATACACAGAGCTTTCTGGCCACAAGGTCAAAAACAGCACCCAAACTGGGAGAGATCAGGCGATTTGTTCAAGTGCCACGGTTGAGAATTCATGCTTCCATCATTGGATACACAAAAATGTGTTTTTTTGCAAAATAATCTGAAAAAAGCTGAACAACGTCTAAAAAAGATGATGTTTACTGAAATCAAACAGCTTGTCACGACTTCATGCAGACAAGGGGAGAAAGTTGTTGTCAAACTGGTTACAAGGCCCTCGAGTAGAGTTTTTAGGGGACTTGAAATTCTGATTTCAACCACGACTTCATGCAGACAAGAGAAAGTTTTTGTCCTTCTGACATAGCCCCACGCCCTCGAAGCGTTTTTCCTGTGGGAATTCAATGTCAAAACATATTGCTCATTCTACCTGTTCTGACTCCGGATCTTGAAGCTTATCATCTCTTTGCTGAACAAGTTCACCTCCTTGCCATTTCTTCCCCAAGAGCAGTCATGTAGCTTATCATTGTCCTGAACCAACCAGTACAACAGGCGGTATAAGTTTCGTTTTTCTAACAAGCGCCTAAAATGTCCAGTGAGTTATTGTGTGAAGCTGTAGGAACAGACACAGTCACCTCCCTGCCCATTTCCCAGTCAACTTCATGAATCATGCATGCTGTGTTATGTAATTAACACAGTACAATCAAACGTTTCCGTGCGTGTTGTGTTATGTAATCAACACAGTACAATCAAACGTTTCCTGAGTAGGTTTACTTCCTGGCCAGTTCCAAACGTGAAGGTTTTTTTTTAACCAAAGATAACACAACTTAGTGACAAGATCAATCTAAGTGTCTGTGAGATGGGAAAATGGTTCCATGAATTCAGAACAGTTCTCAGTTTTTGAACCAAACAAAGATCATTTCAAGCCAGACACGATCATTTTGGACCAGACAACATGAGTCCTATTGCCAGTTCAGATTAACCATGTCACAATATATCTGAAACATCCTTTTTCCTAGAACACCACAAGTATAACCAAACTGCTAAATACTACAACTATAAAAACTGTTGAACTCTTTGTGATTTTATCCTCCTTCTCCCCAAAAATGGGGCTTCTGACGTACTTGCCAAAGCCCCCTCCCCCCTCCCTCAATTTTCATCTATCTCATCGTCTGGGGCCATACTTACATGTCGGTAACGGGGAAGTGATCTACTACCTCGTTGTAAGCTCGAAGGTCCGTTACTTGCAGAACCATATGTTGAAAGTAACCTTTAACCTCGTGGTTTGCAGTGGGTGAGGGATGGATAACGTACAACGAGGACAGAGCATGAGTTCTCCCTGGGTGAGATCCAAACAAAGCCATTGGACACGTTCAGTGATTACGACCTTCACGCAAAGTTAAGATTTCGTCGTCACAACATTTTCCAGCTGACAGACACTCTCCGAGAAGACATTGAATTTGATTAGCACAGACTGAGACACGAACGCGGTCCCCTGCTCTACAAGTGTGTCTGTAGCTCCCAAGTTCATCTGCTATGATAGTTGGCTTAGCTCTTGGTGTGTGTGTCGGTGGGGGGGGGGGGGGTAGGCCAAATCTGTCTTCATGCCTGTCTGTGTCACTGTTACTTTGTGTCAGTGTGTGTGTGCGTGTGTGTGTGTGTGTGTGTGTGAGTGTGATTTCATCATGTTTATGGCCTTTTGATAGTTTTTATCAAATTTGTTTTAGTTAAGCTGCTTTTTCAGTCTTTGTGTGTGTCTACGTCAGCATGTTTGTGGGCATGCGCAGAAGGTTGGCAGTTATTCAAGACATGCGCAGAAGAAGGGAATCCCTTTTTTTATCTGACCTTCACCCTTTGCTTTCTAGATACTTCATAGGTAGACACCGAGACAAAACACAGATGATATAGGTATGGATATGGAATGCGCTGAACCCACAGGATTTGTACCCAGGAGTTAATCTCGTTGTAGAAGTAAGTTTACCGACGACATATAAGTAATGCCCATGATCTGTGAATCTGTTGTCTCCTACGAAGCACAAGAAATGACTGGTCCTGTTCTGGAGCTATGCCAGTTAAGTGCTAATGTTGAATGCATGCTCCACCAATCAGTGTTCAAAGTGTGTACGAACATACCGCATGTGACACATTTGCCTTCATAGCGGAAGAGAGCACGCCTCTCAAATTGACTATTTCTCTGTGCATCACCTTCATTGGGCAGATTTTGGGATGGCCTCAGTGAACTCTTCATGATGATCGGCACGCTTGTCTGTACAAAAGCGAAGGATAGTCCACGTTTGTCAATAGGGACAAGTTGTACAATTAATGTGTGTGAAAGGAATCTGTGATTTATCCATATCTCAAAATGCCTGAGAAGAAAATGGCAGCACAGATTTGTCGTTTAGGAAAGGTGGATTCAGTGAAGGCAAAAACACATCCAAACGGATCTTCTTCTTCTTCCGCTTAACGACGAGCATCAACATGTTTATGATTTTGTCGGTTTGCGGCAGGTCGCAAAATTGGAGCACCAGTTTCACCATTGCATTGCTGAGAGCACCCCCCACCCGCACCCCTCCAAACAAAGCAAAGCAAAGCAAAGCAAAGCAAAGCAAAGCAAAACAAAATAAAACAAAGTTTCAGTATTTAGAGAGAAGGATGCCTTTATGGACTTTGAAGGTCCAATACCTTAGCTGTCACAATCGTCTGTGGCAGTGCACTCCTGTCCGGGAGTGCTGTGGCAGGATAGGATGTCATAACTACAATGCACTCCTGTCTGGGAGGGTTGTGCAGGATAGGATGTCAGTCACTGCAATGCACTCCTGTGTCCAGGAGGGCTGTGCAGGATAGGATGTCGTCACTGCAAATGACTCCTGTCCTGGGAGGCTGTGCAGGATAGGATGTCATCACTGCAATGGCACTTCTGTCCAGGAGGGCTGTGCAGGATAGGATGTCATCACTGCAATGGACTCCTGTCCGGGAGGGCTGTGCAGGGATAGGATGTCATCACTGCAATGGCACTTCTGTGTCCGGGAGGGCTGTGCAGGATAGGATGTCATCACTGCAATGCACTGCCTGTCCGGGAGGGCTGTGCAGGATAGGATGTCATCACTGCATAGCACTCCTGTCTGGGAGGGCATTAGCAGGATAGGATGTCATCACTGCAATGCACTCCTGTTCTGGGAGGGCTGTGCAGGATAGGATGTCATCACTGCAATGCACTCCTGTCTGGGAGGGCTGTTCGCAGGATAGGATGTTATAACTGCAATGGAGCTCCTGTCTGGGAGGGCTGTGCAGGATAGGATGTCATCACTGCAATGCCCTCCTGTCTGGAGGGCTGTGATGCAACTGATAGGATGTCATCACTGCAGGCACTGCCTGTCTGGGAGGGCATTACAGGATAGGATGTCAGTCACGCACTGCAAGAGCACTCCTGTCTGGGAGGGCATTACAGGGATAGGATGTCATCACTGCAGAGCACTCCTGTCTGGGAGGGCATTACAGGATAGGATGTCATAACTGCGGATGTTTGTTTGTCCTGGACCGCTCATCGTTGCCTGATGGTCTGCGGTGGGTTTTTTTGAGAGCATCTCCAGGTGACTCGTCTCGTTTTTCTTTGGTTTTTGACCCCGGTACCGGCGACTTACAGACTTTGCACAAGTCCATCTAGAGGGTACGGGCATGGAGAGGGAGTAACAGTAAATGAAATCGCCAATCAGCCAGAGCTCTGTGTGTTTTGTGTGTTGTGTGTGTGTGTGTGTGTGTGTTGTGTTGTGTGTGTGTGTGTGTGTGTGTGGTGTGTGTGTGCGTGTGTGTGTTGTATGTGTGTGTGTGTGTGTGTGTGTGTGTGTGGTGTGTGTGTGTGTGTGGTGTGTGTGTGATGAGGCGAAAAGCGTTTACAATATCTTGTGAGCTTGTGCATCAACATCAACAGAGAGTAGACCATCTCTTTTAACTTATTTTCATCTTAAACTAATGTCTGCTTCCCATTTTCCCTAATCTGTTTACTACCATCCGTAGTAGCGGCGTATTTACCTCTGTACCTGTGATTTCGGGTTTTGGAAGGAGGAACACTCGAACTGTGGACGTACTACTTCTGGCACTGGATATGCGCAGTGATCACACAGCACGGATTTTCAATAGCTGTTCCTCATAGGGCATCTCAATTTCTGTGTTGATATGCAGAATTGTGTGCTGAAGTGAACCCATTGCTATCTAGTTTTTACCGATTTGATCTTTTTCGCTCTTTCTCGCATTCCGGTATTGTGCCTTGGTGATCTACTCCAGTGTGTGTCGCACGGGTTCCACTGTCCAATTTGCTTCATGTTTGCTGTCCATACGCTCTACGTAAAAAAATTCCTTTTCACTTTTCACGGCTTTTCCATGTCGGAAACAGAAACAACTGATATTCAAAGTCCTGAGCAGCTCATCATTCTCAGGAAGTAGCGCTGTACACTAGCAAACTGCTTTCGTCAGTGGGGTGCCAGAACGAATTATCACCGTGTCTGGTGCACTTCGGGAGAGTCTTGCCATACACATGGTGAATGATCAGAAATGTCAGAGATGTCTTTCAATATTTATTTAAGGATCCAGATCTCTTAAGACCCCTTTTATGTTTGTTGCACATTGCGGTGTTCCAGCAGCCGTCATTCATTCACGGTCCGTAGTGTGTCCTCCTCGCTTGTACTGGTTGACTCCCGTTGCGCTGCTTCGTGAAGTTCTTTTTCTGATGTTTTTGTCATCATCTCTCTTGGACGGCTGAATGTATAGAAACCCCAAACCTTACCATCAATATTTGCGATGAAGAGTGCTGCACGTTCCATGTTGTGGACAGCGTTTTCTATTGTTAAACCTATCGACACTGGGCTATTATTTGTCTTACCCTTAGAGAGTTTTCTTTTATAACTGATGTCCGTTGTTTAAGTTACCGTGTTCTCTGCAATATTCAGTGAGACGCCAGGGTCGGTTGTGGCTTCGATAAATCACCATAGTCCTTTATCCTCTCTCTCTTCTCATCTCTCCTCTCTCGTCTCCGTCGATATATATATAATAGAATATAATTATATCTATATATATACATATATACCTATACATATACATATACCCATATATATATATATATAATATATATATATATATCTGTGTGTGTTATGTGTGCTGTACATATATCTCTGCATCTATCTATCTATCTATCTATCTATACTATCTATCGTCTCTCTTTCCATATATAGTATATATATCTTATATATATTATATATATATATATATATAACTATATATATATATAACTACACACACACACGCAAAGCACACACACTTACCCATGCACACAGCACACACACTTACCCATGCAACACACACAACACACACACACACACACACATATATCCGTATAGTATATATGCTATTTATATATAATTATATATATATAGTTATGTATCATATATCTATATATCTATCTATATATATATTACATACGCACCTCCACACACACTTACACGCCACTGCAACCACATGCTGCGCACGCACGACACACATCACAGACGCCCGCGAACATATACACCTCGAAGCATGCAATCCGCCAGCATGCATGCACCGCACACAGCACACACACACACACACACACACTACCCACACACACACACAGCAAACACACACACCATGTTTGACCACTCCACACACTACACACACCCCACACACACACCACACCACCGTGTCGGTATCATACTCTATGCCTCAGCACAAACATACACAAATGGCAGCACTAGTTTTCGCTCATACAGCATACTCGGCGCACTGCCCGACCACAGCAGCAACCACACACATCACGGTGTCGCCCGACACACCACACACACACAGCACACCACACGCACCCACGCACCATCGCACGCAGCGCACGCACCCAGACACCACGCACGACACGCACGCACGCACAGCACAGCACTCCGCACGAACATCTACGCAACACACACACACGCGCCGCTGCGTACAAAACCACACAGTGAACCACACACACACCCACAACACACACCACCACACACACACCACTACCACTCCCAACACATTCACCACCACCACACACAGCAGTTACACACCCGTAACACGTCACTGCGCGCCCGACGCGCAAGCTACGCCCTAACAAACCCACACACCCAACACATTCACACACATCCACACAACACACCCACATCTCACACTCACACACACAACCGTTCCCTTCAATCCCCCCCTATAACCAGTGCAAACAAACTTCCACACACTATTACCAACCACAGTCACCGGGCACAATTACACGCGAAACCTCCCCGCGCGAGTGCGCGCTGTCACGCGCTGCAAACACACACACACACACACAGCAACACACACCACAACCCACCCACACCACACTACACACACACGCGAACACACCCACACCACACACACCACAAACACACAACAGACAGACACCCACACCACAACACACCACAACACACACCCACACACACAATTTGACACACACACCCACGCACCGCACGCACGCACGCCCGCCAAGCACCCCACACCACACACAACACATACAGTGCGCGCCGCTCGCGCGCGGCTCAAGACAAACACTGCACACAACACACACACACCACAAACACACACCACACACACGACAGGCAACACACCACCACACACACTGACGGCCCAATAAGCCTGGACCGCACTCTGTCCCTTACTCGTGCCCTCTCTGTGCGTGCGTGTGTGTGTGTGTGTGTGTGTGTGTGTGTGTTTGTGTGTGGCCCCTGTGTGTGTGGTGTTTGTGTGTGTGTGTGTGTGTGTGGTGTGTGTGGTGTGTGTGTGTGTGTGTGTGTGTGTGTCTGTTTTTCTGTCTCTGTCTCTGTCTCTGTCTCTGTCTCTCTCATCTCTCTCCTCTCTCCATCTCTCTCTCTCTCGCTCATCTCACTCTCTCCTTCACACACACACAGACACACACACACACACACCGCCCCACCACACCACACACACCACACACCCACACACACACACCATACACACAAAGTCACTCTCACTCTTGCGCGCTCGCGCGCGCGCGCACAAAACCGACACACACACACAACACACACAAACACACACCCCACACACACCACACACACACACTCCCAACAGAGGCACCATCATTTTATTGTCACGTAAACTGAAGTATAAAATACAATGGTGAACGACCACAATAAGCCATTTACAAAACCCTGTCAGGTACACATCGGGGATTGTTTCACTTCTGTTGAGGAAAACAACGATGAGCATTATACCCAGTTCCTATGCGGGTGGTTTTGTTTGTTTTGTTTTGTTTGTTTTGTTTTGTTTTGTTTTGATTTGTTTGTTTTGCCTTGAAACAGTAAAAGAAAAGCAAAACCTTCAAACCAAGGTGGTTGTGTGTCTCCTCAGGGCAAGTCGTACTACACTCCACAATCATAAAATGTCACCGACCACACAAACCCATGCACTATTGTGGGCTCCCTGAACTTGCCGTGTCTTGAATGCGATTGCAGAAAGTTTACCAAAGTGAATTTTCATAAGTTTTATTTTATTTGATAATTTTTTTCTTGTCATCAAAGCATTTTTACGCCAGCCAGAACAACCCTGCCGACATAATACATTACACGCCAGGCCATCCAACGAACTTTCAGGCTTTGCCACTCAAACGCCGACGTTGACCAGCCGCCACCTCCCCGTGGATTATTACCTTCACCTTGTCGTTTCATGCGTATATAACGACTTCTACTCACACCAGACCAATCCATTACAAAGGGTCAGGAGTACATGCTTCACTACATCTCCTAGACCAACGGTGCTCCGCTGTCTTATGCTGTTCGGATCCTTCTTACGTACAGGTCGCGTCTCAGTCTCTCTCTTCTTCCTCTCTCTTCTCTTCTCTCTCTCCCTGTCGCACTACCCCCCACACCACACACCACAATACGCATACCCCCTCCCCACTCCGCCCCCCCCCCACTGACCCCCCCCCACCACACAGATAGAGAGAGTATATAACTGTCGGTCACCCCCCCCCCCCCCCCCAACCAGCTATCCGATTGTGATGACCCCCGCGCGCACACGCTCCACCCATGGATATCTATCACCTACCCTCCTCTTTAATCTCTTCTAGTCTCTTTTCTCGGCTCTGCGATATGCAGTCCTCTCTTCTCTATCAACTCGTATCATTGATTACCCTTCCAATAATACATCCCACACATTCATCACATTACCTCTCGATCTTATTTGAGAGTCTCCCATTATCGCTATACCCTCTTATTAGTTATAATCCACGTGGTTATCTCTTCTCTCTATAAAGGTACCACCCGTGATTTTCTCCCACAATGGCTCCACTCAACCACAGAACAGCCGAGCTTTCGCATTATCGCCCACGGTTATCTGGACGAGTGTCTCAAACTTTGGTTGTAGGTTGCGTGGTGCGCGTGGGCCCCCGGCACATCCTATGGTATCCACGATTTCGATCCATAATTGAGAAAAGCGGTGCTTTTAACCTGACAAATGTCCGCTCCATTGTGGTTTGAGCACTTCTTTTAAAATAACGTTGAATCCCCTGCTATTACTTTTCATCCCAAGCTCTTCTGAGTGGTCCCTCTCTTCCTATCTAGCTTCGTGTCTTATGTATTATTGTGCAGTATGGGTGGAGCTGAGATGCAAGTTACTTTGGTGATTTCGTATTTAGGGGGCATCATATTAGTAATGAGTATTGGCAAAAAGAATTTCGTAGGGTAAGGGGAAGGATGAGGATGCGGGGTATTAGCAAAGGGAAAAGGTGTGGAGGTAAAGGGGGGGGGGGGGTGGGAGGAAGAATGTGAGAAGAGAATAGGTAAACCTAAAGATTTAAGAACATAGGATTATAGAGGTGTATAACCTTCAAATATTTACTCCAATATATATACGAGAGAGGATCGCAGAGGAAGCGAGATGAGCGGACCAGACGGTGCGCGCGCGCGCGGCGCGGCGCGCAGTGTGTGATGGTATTGTGTGTTGTGTGCCGTGCGGCGTAGCGTGCGTGTCGTACGATGCCGTGCGTGCAGAATTGTGTAAGTGTAAATGACAACCTAACATCCCCGAATTTCAGTTCTTCATAACATGATTGCTAAACCCTTGCTGGCTGTTTTGAAATTAACGAACTTTCTCCACTACTGAAAGCAGAAATAAAGAAACTTGAAATCTGACCACACAACAAACATTTTTTAAAAAATGGATTCAAAAACAATCAATTACTCTACAAAAAATCCAACAGTGCTTGATTGCACTGTAAACTCGTTTACACGAAAGATACACAACGCTTTTTTTTGTCCAAAAGATGGAAAATTCATTTTACTAAATACAAAAACAGAAGACAACCAAACAAAATAAAAGCCACAGGCGATAGAGGAAGCAACCGACACGTGGGATAAACAGTAATGGGATCATGACTTGCAGAACAATGGATTCATAAAAATATCACAGTGCAGGATGAGGAGCGTGAGGTCCGTTGTGAATAGCGCCTGCTGAATCCAACGAACTCGAAACGGGTGAAAAAACAAACCGCGTCATAAAAACACTCTGATGAATCAAATAAACGAATGAATTAACAAAGAGCAGCATAGAGTTCGAAATGCTCAAAAAAAATAAGCCCGACAACATCGCCCAGACCACTCGGTACAAGGGAATAAATTACAAAGAAAAAAAGCAAAAAACATACTCCCCAACTAGAGTTCTGTATCTCATTAGTGCCAAAGGACTTCATTTTTTCCCCAAGTGGTCCAGACGTGGGATATACATGCAGGCACGCACGTACACGGCACGAGCTAACATTGACGTCTTTCATCCGCACACACAACTGCATGATCCACTCCCATAGCAAATAAGGCGCGCAACAAAGGTCAATTTTGATTAATCCCATCCTTAATCTTTTACAATCCGTGGGGGTTCTTACTCTGGCATTCACTCAAAGCTTATATTTGTTTCAACTCTGGAATGTCTTTCACGCTGTTGGTGGCAGAACAAT
Organism: Conus betulinus; assembly: GCA_016801955.1. Taxonomy (NCBI): domain Eukaryota; kingdom Metazoa; phylum Mollusca; class Gastropoda; order Neogastropoda; family Conidae; genus Conus; species Conus betulinus. The sequence continues at coordinate 20,885 of JADBJO010022937.1, forward strand.
TCGAAGCACGTGTATTCTTCTGCGCCAATACTGATTTTGGCAGTTTTACTCACTGCAAGTGGTCCGTCCGCACATACTCCTGGTGGTGTCCCGGAACTGGGCTTCTCTCGGGTGGGGGATCCCATACTGGGGACTGCGCCACGCTATGTATCACATCGTCGAGCTTGTTTCGGCGAGAAACTTTTGCCCAACCTGGAATCTTCCCGTGGATCGGAACTTTGGCCCGGGAACGCGCGCAGCCCACGGCCATCCAACCACTTAGTGCCCACGAATCTCCAAGTGTCTTCACATTTAATAACTATCCTCTACCAGCAACGTGGTGAGTACGGCAGCCCAAGGGCATGATAACCCGTGTCATTCGTGCAATACCTAACACTTCCATACATACGCTCTGGGTCTGTTGTTAGTTCCTCTGCCCTTTATCAATGGGCACAGTCCGCCTCTGGGGTCTTCATGCTAAATCATCTGTTTTCCATTCGTGCAGATGTGCGCACCGATACAGGTCAACGCCTGGTTTTTATATCAAATCGCGCGGAACAATTGTTTAAAATATCAAAATCACTCAAACCCTGGGCCAAGATGCAGTCCATAAACGCTCCCTGGGGTCCCGACACAGACTACACCTATAGTGGAACGCAGCGAATCAATCATCTTATTTGTTAATCTGTACTGTTCTCATGTAATGTGTAACAATCACGAAATATCGCTCCGCACTGACATGAACCAACACAAGGCTGGAATTGTTCTCCATCAACTGCTTGAAATTGTATCTGACACTGGGTAAAACTTGCAATAACTTTAGAGAAAAGACCACCGGCTAATACAAAGACACCTGGAGTTGTTTGTGCTCAAAACGGCGTGGTGTGTCCTCGAAAGCCGGACAATTAATCCAGTCAGAAAAAAAACGGCAGGACTTACTTTCCGTAATACCCCAAAAACACCCACACAAACACTTAAGTACTACACCACCCACCCTCCCACCACCTCATATTTTGTCCTTAATTATTTCTAATACCATAAAGAAGTGGGTACGGGGTGGTATTCGAATCACTATCTTTCGCAAGTACCAGTCAGGTGTCCTGAAAGAGCTTCGAAGAGAGTGTTCCTACGTCTGGCGCCTTTTCAGCCAGCGCTGGGGGGTAAACACAACTCAAATAAGAAACACTGACAAATCTAAAAACCCCAAACACCAAACAAAAAAAGACAAAACACAAGTATATTTGACACCACAAATTACATCCCTCAATCAGAAACAGCCGTACTAGACTGTAGGCAAGCCTACACACCCTAACCATAAAACAAAACGCCACAAAGTTCGGGAATCCGGTAGGTTTGATGAGTGTTTCGAAAGGAACACAAAAAGGATGGTTAGCACAGGAAATGCCGTATGTTGTCGAGCAGTTCAGTTGTCCTAATCTATGAAGGACATGATTGGCACAATGATGCCAGCTGAGATCAAGCAAATTCATGATCTCAGGAAGCATTCTTAAGTTCGACGGGGCCTTCTACGGAAAATGGTCTGTTAAATATGTTTGTAGCACACTGTGGTCGGGTAAGTCGGAAAATCTATCAGATTTACGGGGGGGGGAGAGAAGATATCCAGCCTGTGCCACACGTACACAACCATTGAAGTCATTAAGTCTGCAGATACAACAACCCACATCGGTACATACCATGCCCAGTTTAATGGACGGTTACCCTACAGGGCATGGTACAATTTGTTAGGGATCAGCCAAAGAAAATGGGGCCTAGAGAGGGAGAGGAGAGATGAAATACAGGCTAGAAGTATTCAGCACGCCGGAAGAAGAACAATCAGTATTGCGGAAAAAAAAGTGAAAAAGTGAAAGATGGAATATTATATCGCATAGGTACTTTTATTAGTAAACAGAGTGTTTACACACACACACACAAACACACACAACACACACATTTTATAACGCCTACACAACAGCACGCGGTAATTGTGGCCAGGAACCCGCTTTTAACGAAAAGACGTTACAACAGAAAACATACAGGCATGAATCAACTTCAGTCTAATGTGTATTTTGATTTGTGTGGCGTAGCAAGCAGGCAGTGAGGAATTGTCCACGAAGGGCTGGTCAGAAGCAGTTGCCATGCACTTTTGTAAGTAGGAAGTGGGGCTGGACACGCTTCTCTTTGGACATTGCAAGGTCGTACATCACCATGTAGACTATGGAGAGCGACGACTGGTTCAAACAGCTGGTAATGAGGAACAAGGGGACTAACGTGAGCAGAAAAATGATATGGGCGGCTCGAATCAAACCTATCCGGCTGAAGTTGTCGCGTTAATGGCCCAAAATACGATTAGGGGCAAAATAGCTAGCAAGTGGTAGGGCTCGTGCTACCGTTTGAGTGTGGCTTTGGCAAAATGAACTCAAGCACTAACATCGTGATGACGACAACAAGTCATATCAGTTGATAATCTGTTTTGCTGAGTACTTATTCTAAAATGTAGCAACTTCGCCTTTGTATGTCTTTGCATCATATCTTGCTTTGTATAGAAATGTGAAATTGAACGTACACGTTTGGTCCTTCTCTTGCAATAGGTGTTCAGAAACTTACACATTGTACAAAAGTAAACGGAGTTGAGTTGTTCAGACAAAAAGAACTGTACATATCCATGTGTACGGTTCAGATTGTTATCTGAAAGTATTCGTTTACGCCTGGCATTGCCATTCGAGCGCGAAAAGTGAACAAAACTGTGCAGTGTGTGTTTGGCGCCTGGCCACGTTAACACGCTGGCGATACTGGCATAAGACATGCGTGCGGTGCGGGAGTTGTGTATGTTTGACGGTATGCAACAGTGGAGGTGGAAACCGGACAACAGTGGAGGTGGAAAGGGGTGTGTGTGTGTGTGTGGAAATAGTGATGTTAGATGGTGTGGAGTCGGATAGGGGAGTGGGGCCTGTAATCAAGTCAGGGAACATGGACAGCAGAGAAGATACAACTGCACGCACAGAGTAGGGGAGGAAGAGGGGGACATGAAGAACAAACTATGGGTCCCACCATGTCCTTGCTCCAGGTCGGTGTGAAGACGCCAGGTAAGGCGAGACATGGTGAGGACAGCCCAGTCATCCCTATCGGCCTCTATCTAACCTTCAGCCTGGCGGAGAGAAGCAGAACGGCACTGCAGCTCTACGACATTGCTGACCACACAATAATCTATCTTGTCTACCGTCTTAATGTAACAAATCTGGAACGTCTAACATCATTTTGAGCTTGAACACAAATTCAACGCTTTCATGCCCTTTTAGGTTATGGGGGATAACAGATGAAGAAAGCAGTTCAACTAAAGCATACACACGTGTGTGTGTGTGTGTGTGTGTGTGTGTGTGTGCGTGCGTGCGTGTGCGTGCGTGCGTGCGTGCGTGCGGTGCGTGTGTGTGTATGTGTGTGTGTGTGTGTGTGTGTGTGTGTGTGTTGTGTGTGTGTGTGTGTGTGTGTGTGTTGTAAACGTAAATGCAAACGTGTCTTTGTGTATGGACACAAGATCTATTTGTGCACGTCAAGTACACAAACTGCAGATACAAAGTGATCGTGTTTAATTCAAAGAAGATAAAAACTGGACAACAGCAAACAATATTTGTTGTTGAAATTTTTGCGGTTTTGAAGAGAACCTCTTTTATCCGCAAACATTAGGTTTAATAGAGTGATATAAAGAGACTTAATTGTAAGGACTAAGCAAACGTGAATAGGTTTCTTTTTATATATCACTTCGGGGTGGGCGACGTCAATCTTAAAATGAGACTGTGTCCATCCCACCAAGTCGTGTTCAAAGTGACAATCTGCACATAACGCGGTTCGATTGATCTTTAACACCGAGAGCTGTCTTAGATCTCTCAGTAGGCCTATATTAGGAACTTGTTTGTGGATTACAGCATCAACATTGTCACAAAACTTTGACGTCTGGGGGAAGATGTCTATCTTCAAAATGGTATTGTAAATTGTCTTGTAATAATGTACACTTGGAATTGTGTACGGCTTCCCACCATAACGCGGTGTAAAAAATTCTCTATACCATATTTTTGTGAACACTACAAAAATGACACCTCTTGTAAAGTAAAAGATTTGTTTTGGTACACGCAACGCATTCATGCCCGCCATCTACTTTTAAGTTTTCGAGCCCAAAGGGCAAATGTTTCGGGGTGACTTGCTCCCACATTCCAACACTAAAACCTACATACAATTTGGTCGTACACATGATGTTGATAAAAAACACAAACCACGCCCAGAGTGAAAATACACAAAATAAGAGACAATCAAACCACATAATATCACGTATTAATCTACACAGAGATAGGACCAAAACCGTTTCGACATAGATTAATGGTCAGGATATTTTTATTTAATCTGGAAAAAAATAAAAACTATCACACAAACAATACTTCAACAATATTAAACAAAAATTTATCAAGCATGCAAAAAATCCACCTATCTTAAACACGCCCAACAAAAACACCTACCAACACCATCGCAAGCTGTAGAAACTAAATTACAGTTTGCTTGGAATAAAGCGCACATATCCAAATTTCTTGATTTGTGAGAATAAATCACGATCCTTAGACACAAAATGTCACCAAGCAGGCGCCAAGTGATCAACACACCTTATGAATAAGGTATTGGAAAATGAATCGGGTCTATCCATGGCTTACTTCGTGTTTTTAACGAGCATGCTGTGTTTGTGCTTCAAGATCAGAATAATAAACGTATTGGGTTGTCCAAAATAAAGAGAATTACACAATTTTCCAATAACTACATGGAGTTAAATTTATACTCTGTATTAATAAAGACAAGCCCATGCTTATCAATTACACGTGGCGCGGGCTTTTGAAGAGAGTTCTGTGGTCCGCCAAAGTGTAAGTCTTTGGCTAACCTAGCCGTAATCTCAAAAGTTAACCAAGTTTCTTTAATAAAGGCTTGTCAACAGACAGAAATAGAACATGGATGGCGCTGTACCTTGTAATATCCATAACCTTTAAGGTACATTCCGAGAGATTTTTACTTTCATATTGCTTTAATCGGGCAGTTTGGTATTTCTAGCAGGTGAATGATTGACTTCAGGAAAAGAACACACCTATTAACATAGATTCATGTCAAAAGATTTGAATTATATATAATACAATTGCGCAACACTCGGTAGTCATGATCACGCCTCAATTTCATGAGCCACAATTATCGTCACACTATATCTTAACGCAGCCGTTATCCACACAATAGACAAACAGTGGTTTATTGTCCAGCCATCCATCGTTAAGGACGTCTATAGCTGGATTCTTAAGCCCTTCCCAAACCATGACTAGTGAACCCTAATTACATACTAAAATCAACTGCCCCTACAGAAAATGAGTGACTAAACAACCAAACATCGAAATGAGAAGGTCTACCACATCAAAGCGCAACTTTGCAGCAAATTCGCCCGCATAGCCTGGTCAATGTCACCCAAACACATTTAATCACAACCACAAAGGGCGAACACGTAAGTGCATCCTTAGATGCGCATAAGAATGAATGCAGGACACGCGTGCTGTGACCTAAACCACAGACTGCTCGGCTTTTGCTATCTTATCTATGTTACCTAATCCATTTTAATATATTTATTACACATTTAATGTTCATTCCAATTTTAGTAGCAGGTAATACACACGTCCCATCACACAATATGGTTGGTTTCAATGACCATTTCTTTTTTCTAGTATGTTTTACACATTTTAGTGAACTAAATTGCTCCCTAACACAACAAAAAAATATTATTCTTAGGAATATAAATCAATAACAAACCCCAAAAAGACAACACGAAATGGTGCGGAGCCCCCGGTGGAACTCAGAAGCAATCACAGAGAAAAAGACACAACAGGAACTTAGCTGTGGTGGTGGGAACGATTTCTTTTACGGAGGTGGTCCCCTCCCGGCAAGAACAAGACTGAATTGTTTTGCTAGATATAGTGACAGGGCCTAGTGTGGCGCACGGGTGGCCCGGTGGGTGTGGGGGAGGGGGCGACGGGGGGACGGTGCCAGGGGGGGGGGTGGAGAGGAGGAGCCGTACAGAAGTCCCGACGCATCCAAGAGACAGACGGTGGACAGAGGACAGGGGGGGGGGGCCGTAAAGGGGACGCCTCAGCCACGAGAGCGTAGACGCGGTGGGGGGGGGGTGGGGGGGTCTGGGGATGGGGGGGGGAGGAGGAAGCCAAAAACGTGAGCCGCCAGCCATCCCAGCGCAAGAGGGTGACACCGCGCGGCCCGCCGTGAGGGCCAGGATGGTTACTGTGGGGGTAAGGGGGGGTAGGGTGGGGGTGTGTGTGGGGGGGGGGGG
>JADBJO010022938.1:0-12500 GCA_016801955.1 Conus betulinus
TCTGATCTTCAGACACCAGAGGTTGAAAAGTTTGTCTTCTGAATGATACTGAATATACTAACCCTTGTCAAGGTCTCTAAAGGCATCAATGCACATTACTGAAAACAAGATGGAGAGGGGCATGGGAATTAAGAGACAACCTTGTTTTCATTTTCTTTTTTTCACAAGGAATGGGTCACAGGCATCTCCAAGTAATGATAACATTGAAACTGAAGCTGGAGATAAGTCTGACTGCGACATAGAGTTGACAGCTGGTAAGAATAATTAAAAAACTACAACTTGATCACAAAGCTTGATGTTTCATAATTGTCACCACTAGACAGAGTTGATACTTGAGACAAAAAAATTATTACAGACCACGGGACAGAGTTAACCGACGATAATTATTACATTAACTCCGAGACGGAGCTGACACTTCCAGTGACAGGTGGGTGAGAATTATAACATACTTTGAGGTTATACAGATAAGTAGTGAGAACCATATGAAAAAAAAAATGTAACTGAGTAGGTAAGTTGGGAGAATTCCATTACATTAACCTCTTTGATGGAGTAAATAGGTAGTAAGAATTATATTACAATTATATCACAATCAGCTCTGTGATGGAGTAGGTAAATAGTAAAAATTCCATTGCGTCAGGCTCTGTGATGAAATAGATAAGTGGTGACAATACTAATACATCAAGCTCTGTGATACAGATGGCATAGTTACACTTTGACTTTTGCACGTCATAACAGAATCAGAGAAGGTGTCAAGATACATTAAGACTTTTAACAAACTGTGTAATGACACTAGTATAAATTATTGAAACAGAACTCAACTACCAACAATACTTTTCTTTTTCCACCCCACTTCTCTCACCCCAAATCCCCTCCAGACTCCCATTTGGCTTCATAACAATAAACATTTTTCCCCCCAACTGAAAAGAAAAAAAATCAGCCATCAGACAGCAGTACCAAGATCATTTCTGAAAAACAATGAAGAAAATGAAATAAGATAAATAAGCAAATAACACACACACACACACACACACACACACACACGAGAAAAAAAAAACATTTGAAAAAAACAGAGATCTTCGAGGTTCAGATTACCTGCTCCAGAACAAAGCTGACAGCGGATTTGTACTCAAACCGAACAAATGCTGAATTCTGCACAATAAAAAGCAACACAACATATGTAACATCAGTGCACAAAGTAATCAATACATTTTTGTGGAAAGAGAGCTCATGAACCCTCTAAAAAAATTTTTTTTTTCAAATTTTCAAAGTGGAAACATTCATGAGAATTTGAATCTAAAGACAAAAGTTTTCAAGTTTGTGACAAAAAATATTGTAAAAATCTATCACCGACTGTTACTTCTGCATAATCTTTGTATTGGAGCAGTGGCAGATCTCTGAGATGTTGGATTTGATCATGTTCATCACTGAGCTGATTATGGAGCTGAAGTCTGACAGTTTTTTCTCATGAACAGACAGCGACCCTATGAGACATATGCGCTGTCTGCTTGTAACAGGTTGTCAAGCTCTATGTCTAGTGTCTGCTCAGCTTGAATCCCCCGCCCTGGTTATCACATTTTCAACTACCCCATCCACTTGGATTGACAGGACAGCCATTTCAAATTGCAACAAGCCCTCCCCTCCGAGCAGTTGTCAAGTCCAAGATCAAGCTATCAAAGATCCTGCTCATGAGTCAAGCTTGACAGTGCTTGGGGAAACTGCCATGGGTCTGAGAACTTTGTGGCCAGTTTTTTCTTCAAGAAACATCACCTCAGACCTGGAGGTAGGCCACTAGCTGGAGTAGGGAGAAAAGTCACGCACTGGTGGCACTTCAGTGTTAATAAATTATATCTTCCATAACAGAAGTTTGAGTCATCTTGAAACATACAGTTCCACAGCGCCTTTTACCTATCAATCCTATCCTTAGCCATGACTACAGCTCACTTCCCATCTGCCCGCATCTTGAGGGGTCGGTCTTGTACCCATTACCATACTCAAGTTACTGGTTATTTGGGAATCGTTCTGCACTAAGATAAGCAGTTCTGACCATGCAGTTTTAATTCTTGCAGCCAACATTTGTAATGCTTTTACTAGGTTTTTTTTTTTTTTGGGGGGGGGGGGGGGGGGGGGGGGGGGGGGGGGGGGGGGGGGGGGGGGGTGGAAGGTGTTTTCTTTTTCTTCTTGTTTCGATTTATCCTGTATCAAGTGACTGCCAACTGCAGTACGTGACAGTGGAAGAGAGTACATTTAACACAATTGTAAATAGTTCTGTGGCCCAGGATTTTTAAAACAATGATGACTTAAGACAGCAGTACAGCATACTATACAAATGTAACTGAAATTCATTTAAACATAGGTAATAATGCCTTATTTGACCCATACATAGTTTTAAGTCAATATGAACGAGCTGAGTGGTCACAGTGCAAATAAAGTGACCTCAATGATCACTAGTGTGTCAACATCAGCAACACTCAAAACAGACATACATACCCAAAGTACACACACTTCTAGATTCTTTCTTTTTTTTCAATCAAAAGTTAGCACAAAGTTGACTTGCATGGTATTTGGGGGCATTTTCATAGCCGCCAACTCAAAATTTGGAAACTGCAGTACCAAGAAGGTGGAGTGGGTACAGCTCTGTCTCTTGCTAAAAACAATTCTATCTGCTTATGATTCACCTCTCAGTTTCTTACTGAAAGCAGATCTCACCCCTTCTGTTTTAGTAGACAATGGGGGTGTTCAAAACGAAAATGCATTTTACTTTTTTGCACATACATAACTGCCAGCATCCTCAAAACATCAGTCAGGCTCTATATTCTGCAATACTTTATCAAAGCATTGTTAACATGACCACCTTATAGTTTAAACCCATATGTTTTAACAGTTTTGCAATTGTGGATTTTTCCACTGAATTCCACATTTCAAGAAGAATTTCTACATTAGAGAACTTCCAGGAGAAAAAAAAAAAAATTTTTTGGAGGGTTGGTAGCAATGCAATTTTCTTTTCCTTTTAAACTGTACTCTGGTCTGTCCAGACCTCTTGATTATCAATGCAGAAGTAGCAGTACTTGGGTATGTTTAGCTAAATACAAACTGATAGTGAAAAGGTTTTAATTCCATGAAGAAAGTACTACCTTGCTGACAAGCCAGATGAGCTATCCATTTGAAACAAGGTCTACACTCACCTTATCAGGTGACAGGTATACTTTCTGGACCTGCCCAACTGCAAAAACAAAACAAAAACATAAGTAAATAAATGATAAATACACAGCCGGCCTGGCATCGATCCACCTACCAGCTAACTAACTTTGTCACTGACTGATTACCATACTGCTGCACTTTTATGTCAGATGCTTTCTGATCAACAAACAAACAACAACAACAAAAATGAAACCGCCAATCAATAGTTATTCACAATGAAAACAAGCACCAATGAATCAATAGTATTGTCTCAAATAAAGAAACAGAAACGAATAAACCTATGTAAAAAATTTAAAAAAAAAAAAAAAAAAAGCATGAATGAACTGTCATCTTTACAGTCAAATAAAGAAATGAATCAATCTATCAAGTGGTCTAAATGTAACAAAGCAATCATGATTCGGTGTTTTCTGATCAAATAAAAATTAAGAAATAAATCAATCAAGTGGTGTTCCAAATGTTACCCAAATCATTCTTTTGTTGCAGCTGTTGTTGGGTGTGTTGTTTCTGTAGTTGTACTATTGTTTTTTCCCCTGATCAAATGAATGATGATGAATGAATCAAGCATCACTGACTTTGGTATTTTTCTGATTAAAAAGAAATCAAAAGTAAACAAATCAACTGGTATTCAAACTACAAGAAAAAACATCAGTCAGCTGGTGTTTTTTTCACATCAAATTTGGTGTGTTTCACATCAAATTAAACTGAGCAAATGAAACAGTCAATCTACTGGAATACAAAACATAAAATACAAATCTGATGAAATGTAGATCTGAAATAAAGTGAATATAATGTTTTCAATAAAAATGTATTAAAAGAACCGTATTACAAAGGTTAACTGTAATTTATTACATTCATAACTCAAAAAGAAGGTCAAACGAAGGACTAAAACTCATGTCACACTATTTCTTCTCTAAAAAAAAAAGTCAAATGAAGGACTTTAATCCCCATATCACACCATTTCTTCTGGGCAGAGGCCATAAATTAAATAAGAACATCATGCTTAATAAACAAAGACTAGAAACTCAATCTGATAGACTCAGTTCTTTCCATGCCATCATTCTTAAAATATGTGTACTAAACCTTGAGCTAGGTACCGTTAATCAAAAAAAAAAAAAAAAAAAAAAAAAAAACCTGTGAATCAGCAATAGGCACACACACAAGCACGCACGCATGTATGCATGCATGCGCATGCACACAAGCACGCATCTATACACACACACTAATCTGAAAAGAAATGAGTCTATAAGCTCTGAGCTATGAACAATCTCTAAATAGTAACTGAATAAATGACCAGTAACAAACAAACAAAATATCCGCATTAAAAAAAAAAAAAAATCAAAACAAATTTAAACATCAAAACATTCTACAGGTTAGCACTATTAAAATTTGATTTACAATTTCCAAATAGTTGGAAATTGCTGATTGCTGCAAATATTCATGTCCATAACTTGGAAATAACATGGTAACATCCATGTGTGCAAGTATGTTACTATTTGAAATGCACGTGCTTCTAAGGGGTTTTCATTTTAGATTAAGCACTTCAAAAATCTTCTTCATTATCTTTACTTCCACCAAGAAGGCGACATGTTTACCCATGCCAGATGGCCTCTGTCTGCCTGTCATCAACAGTGCCCCAAAACTATCCATCTCGTTTAGCTTAGTGGAATGTGTCTGAAGCATGCGTTCAATGTTGACTTGGATCTGATTTAAACATCATATTCTGGGTTTAACTTCTTTCGGTTCTCTAAAACTACAGGATACATACAGCATGTCTCAATTCTGTCATAAATTTCTCAAAATACATTACAAACATCTCAAAGAAAGAAAGAAGAAAAAAGAGTTATGTTACATTTAATAATACAGATGAACTGTAAGAAGATTCAGAGCATGGAAAAGGGAAAGCATGGGGTGGGTGGTGTGGATATGGAATGAAGAGGGATATCACTTTTAATCACTGCATGGTGAGAAAATAAGCCAAAAGCCGATGTTAAGAGTGCTGTTCAATTTCAGCAGAGATCTGTGTTCTCTCAAGCGACCCTCCATCCATCAGCGATTCCATCAAGCTTTCATGCGTCCCTCATTTGACGATGAATCGACACGACTACCATCCAAAAAAGCAAAATCAGTTAATCATTCATTCAAGCAATTGATCAGTATCATAGAGTATGTTATTTGTTACAGTTGGTGACTCACCTCTGGAGAAAAGACCTGATAATTTCAGCTTAGTCGAAGGCCGAAGAGAAAAGCCTGTCACCTTCACTGTTCTGTTCCTGAAAAGTTTGGCAACAAGAAAATCAGTCTCTCACTGACATTTGTGGGAAGTGTAAAACAAAACCGAAACAAAACAAAACAAATCAAGAACAGACCAGTTTAAAGAAAGGATCGTTACACTTAACAAGGTGCTGTTTTTTCTTTACCCTAGTTATATTCTTTGTTTCTTATTATTTTTACCTTTGTCACATCCTCTGTTCCTTATTTTTGCCTTAGCTACATCCTTTGTTCCTTATTTTTACCTTCGTTACATCCTTTGTCCCATCTTTGTTCCTTATTTTTACCTTAGTTACATCCCTTTGTCCCATCTTTGTTCTTATTTTTTTACCTTAAAAAGTTAAATACATCCATTGTTCCTTATTTTTACCTTAGTTTTTTCTTTGTTCCTTATGTTTACAAAAGCCGCATCCGTAGTTCTTTACAGTGCCTGCATCTTTTGTCTTGATGTCATTTCATGTTACCTGCATCTTTTGTCTAGATGTCATTTCATGTTACCTGCATCTTTTGTCTAGATGTCATTTCATGTTACCTGCATCTGTTGTCTGCATGTCATTTCATGTAAACTGCAGCCTTTGGTACATTCTACAATCAGATTTTAACAAAACTGATTTTTCATAACCAAATGAAGATAACACTTCAAAACCATAAGAAAAAAAGAGACACACATATTTCTTTTCATGGAAAAAATCTGACACTTGCTTATCAATGCATTTCTGTTAAAAAAAAAAAAAAAAAAAGAAAGAAAGAAAGAAAAAAAAATTACATGTTTTTTTACTCTGTTCAGTTTCTGAGAAAAATGCAGATATTCAGCATTTTTAACTCATGTGTAACATACATGTACTTTACCAGCTCCTCATTCTTGAACTAACACAGACCTGTCAACTCTTAATTTTCAACAAAATGAGCATATTTTCTACAATGAGTGACTACAAATTTTCCTAGTTTTATGTAAAAGCGGGGTGGGGGTGGTGTAGGGGGAGGTCAGGGGAGGAGGGCTGGGAATGTCATCAGCAGAGAGAACAGTGATACCTGATCTTGTAGCAACTACAGTAAAAACAGGTTCTTCTAACACAAATACTTTCCAACATGATACATCAGCATACCTTGACATCAGCTCATGCCCACTTGCCAGTTTTGCTGAGCCTATAGTCATACCATAGTTTCAACATACCAGCATGATGTTGAAGAAGCAGCCAGCCAGGTGCAATTTCATTTTGCATACCAAAACATCACCATGATCGAACAACCCAAGTGCATAAACCACCAAGAACTTCCTCACAAGATTCATCTCCCCCATCCCTCCCCCTCCTGCCCAATCTTTCCCCAACAATTGTTATCTTAGTTTATCATACTTACTATACTTTTGCCAAGCATGTGTATAAAATATGGCAAAATTGTGCGGGTAAAACAAGTCTGATAGTAGTCACTACTGCAGAATGATAGCTTGTGAAACGAAGGGTACTTACATTCTGAAGTTGTAAGTGCAGGAAATATCTTGAAAGCAGTCCTCTGTCATGAAGGCAGTTCCTCTGTCATGAAGGTATGAGATCTGGCAGATCCAGCAACTAGCATGCGCGTACTGTATGTTTTCTCATGATAATCCTGTGTGACCCTGTCAAACACACACACACACACACACACACACACACACACACACACACACACACACACACACACACGCCGCCTGCTTCATAAACATTTGATTAAATCTATTGCTGCTGTCACTGTTGCTGTTACAAGTCTTGCCACAAATAGGCAGATAGATCAGGATTGATGTAATAGAGACAGACAGGCAGATTTATATGAAATCACAATGGAAGAGCTCACATCTACAAGACTGAGAAGTGTGCCAGTCTACCTAACAGCTTGAGGGACTCAGGTTTCCAAAGCCAAAGTTCTTGCCAGAGAGACTGGAGCAAGCGGAGTGGTAAGCTCAGCGGCCTAGGATCTCATTAAGTTACTCTCGATTTTGGGCAAAACGAGGAGCAGAACTCTATTTGGAATGGCTGAGGCAGCTGAAAAGAGTTCCAGCTGGATATGGTCCAGGAAGAACAAAAGTGAATTTCATGAGGTGTAAAGTTCCCAATCAAGCAGCATTGTCAATAACACACAAACATGGGTCTGTTGCGCAAGACTTCAGGATTAACGCTTTGAAAGATGATGGTGACAGTGATGCAATGTATAGATACTTCAGAGACACTAGGACAATCTGCCTGCTACCAGACTTCCAGATGATCAGCAAAAGAAAGAAAATGAAAACTCGTTTTGCTTGGAACCATCATTTCAACAGCCAATTAGTGTGTTTTCTTGACAAAGAAATGATCATGTCACTGCTGGCACCGATAACAAGCATACAAATGCAACTGAGGAAACATTTGTAAATGACTTTGAAGAACTGATGTCTACAGCCATTCACACAGTGACAGAGGAATGACTTAGGAGCACAGCCATTCACACAGTGACAGAGACAGAATGACTGAGGAGCACAGCCATTCACACAGTGACAGAGGAATGACTTAGGAGCACAGCCATTCATACAGTGACAGAGGAATGACTTAGGAGCACAAAACTATAACCAGACATGAAACATCTGGCGACCAACTGAGGGGATCAATCTGATGCAAACATTCTGGTCCTAGGTTTTTGTTTGTTTCCTTTTTAAATGAAAATATCTTGATTTATTTTTGATGAATGAAAACAAGACAAACATCTGTCTTCTTTTCCATTCTGTCAGTTCGATATATGGCTTGCATAGTTTGCATGAGACAATCATGCCATAGGTCATTTCCATATACTTTTCCTGTCCAAACATGAGCTCAACAGATCTTCTTCTTCTTCCTAAAAGACTGGTTCACTCAAAAACGAGTAGGTCACCAGCGCCCATGTTAAAAAGTAAAGTAAAATAAAATAAAGTGCAACTCAGCCTGTTGGCCCGTGGAGCAAAATTTGGCGACAAGGGGTTGCACACGATATTCAAAAAGTGAAAAGCAATGGCCAGATTCAGGCCCAGGTAAACATAAAATATCTGGGGAAGTTAAAATAGATATACGAGACTGAGTCAGAAAAGGCTAGAACAGGGAATACTACTGTTTACAACTGTCAAAGTGTGAGTAGCATCTGCTGGAAAACATTCCCCCACTCCCTCCTGGCTGACTTCCCCTAGTTCTCTTCATACACCCTCCAGTCCTACTCCTCCTTCCCCTCCTTGTCATCATGCAGACTGCAGACTTTCTTTGATCTATTTCTTTACTTCTTCTTTGACTTTGATTTCCTATTTACTAAGTTTTTTTTTCTTTCTATTATTTCTTTATTCTTCCATAATTCTATGCTTGCCCTTTAAACAGTGTGTAGCTGCCAATGCCAGGTCAGGTTTACCAATTCATAATTTATTTTATATCTTCTGATTTCTTCATTCATTTCATGTCAGCACACACACACACACACACACACACACACACACACACACACACACACACACACACACATTATACTGTATGATGTGATTTAACAAAACAGGCATACAGTATATGAGGCTGAGGTGCAATTAACTTAGGTATCATCACCCTAGTTTATTTGAAGAGAGTATGCCGTGACACTGGCAAACACACACACACACACACACACACACACACACACACACACACACACACACACACACACACACACACACATATATTGGCTATCTTTCATTTGGCTTTACTTAGTTAGATGGAATGTGAGTTAGAGGATTGGGGGGGGCGGTGGTTAAATATTGAACACTGGTCAATGTTACCTTATGATCTTCATCTCAGTATGAGCCAAAGTGATTCATTCTTCTTTTCTCTCTCTGTCTCTCTCTCTCTCTGTCTGTCTGTCTCTCTCTCTCTCTCTCTCTCTCTGTCTCTCTCTCTGTCTCTCTCTCTCTGCCTCTCAGAGAGCGCCTCTCAGAGAGCATTTTGCAGAAATCATTTATAATATCAACAGTTACAGATGCATACATTGTTACCATGCTAGTTCTGTCAGTAATGATACCACCAACTGTCCTTCCACAGTGAGGAAAAATGCTTCTCAAAATCTCTTAGAATACTGTGTGTTTTGTTCCATGCCAATGCTATCACCATCATCATCCTCATCTGGTCGCGAATTTCGCCAACAATCACAAACATACAGCAAACATTGGCATGTTGTACTGCTTATCTAACCACCCTTTTATCTTTCATTCCCAACTGCTGCCCCGCACTACACCTCCATCCTCCCCTGTATCACATCCCTAGCCCCACCCCCCATTTTGTTCTTGTTGTCTGCATCTTATGATTGCAAACATGCATACTTTTGTCAAGCCCTTTGCATACAAATGCGAGTGTGTGTGAATAATGTACTCTACAATCCTGTGTGCCTGCATTTTTTTTAAATTTCTTTTTTATTTCTCAATTTAATTTTCTTGTCTTTAACTCTTATTGCATAATCTAATTAGCAAGGATAGATTGGAAGAATCGACTCTGCCTAAAATCAAAATCCTTGTTTGAATAAAACTACAAGTTTTATTGAGTTCTCTCTCTCTCTCTTCTCTCCCCCCCCCCCCCCCCCCCCCCCCCACTCTGTCTCTCCTCCCTTCTCTCTCTCTCTGCACTTATGCACATCATACACACACACACACACACACACACACACACACTCACACACACACACACAGAGGCATACACACGGTCGCCCATGACTTAGTTTTCTGTAGCCTCTCATCTCTGTCTCTCTCTCTCTGTCTCTCTCTCTCCCCTATAGTATGTACATATAACTTTAGTCTTGTAGTTATGATATCTAGACATGAAAAATAACTAATGAAATGGAACTGATTAGTGAAAACATCACTAGATCAGATGATGGATTCATACAGGCTAAGGTACAGGCCCATAGCCTAATATCTGTAAAGACAGTAAATAGTATGAGTTCACTGTGTTCAAGGCATGGCATAAGAAAAAGGAAGAGGCCATCTCTCTTTCTGCCTGGCCTGAATCAGGTGGGCCATTTAAATTCTGTTTGTGGGTTGGCAGAAAGGGGTTTTCAAATCATTGAATCTGACCCCACATGAGGCTTTAATTCATGACCATCAGCTCCACAGGCACTCCAAGCCATAGATGATTTTATCTGTCTTGTGCTGGTGACAGTCTCTTTTAGCTTGTTTCTAAAGATAATAATCATCTTCAGAAACACACTGACGAGATTGTCACAATCTCTTCAATTTATTTCTGAGGTTTTAAAATGCACAGATAGATAGGTAGATAGGCAGACTGAAAAAGTTGGATAGATAGCTGGTTAGATAGACAGATAGTGATAGATATAACTGTGTGTACATTTTGCATTGGCACCACAGCTCTGTGCCTTCTGAGCCGGTACTTGCAATGTTGGCTGTCCGCTACAGGTCTGACTGTGAGTCATCACTCATTGCCTATGAATTATTCATGATGCCTTACCTTTACATGGCAGCATGATGCTGTTACACAGGTTTTATGCACAGCTAGAACAAAACAGTTCCTGTTCCAAAGTGTACCGTCACTAGTACAGCCCTAACATCATAAATGGGACTCATTTAGTCCTTGTTAATGCATAAAGTGCCTAGAGTTTTCACATTTGTGACTGTCTGCAGAGTCTCACATCAATAATTACATTTGGTCATACCTTAATCTCACCTAAAAGCTCTGAGTGCTGAGATGGCAGGTAAGTGGGGGTGTGACAGCCATTACAACCCAACCTTGCGTCAACTGTTGTGACCTTTCTTTAGAGGAGTCACATGACCCTATTTCGCATTCACACTGGATCTCTAGCGCATTTTAATTTGTATTCTAAGGGCGAAATTAAAATAATCACTCAAAAAAAAAAAAAATCATAACTTTCTTATCTGATGTCCGATTCAGACACTTCTGCTGCACCATTCTTTTAACTCTTCCTGATGGTAATGTTTATAATAATATGAACTATTTTTACACATTATATCCGGATATGTGTGTAAAAATTGTATCTGTACATCTAGTGTGTGTGTGTGTGTGTAACATGTTCAACCATTTATCCATCATCTATTTATCTGCTTTAACGTTTTAAGTAAGGAATGGCAACTTTCTCAAACTTGCATGTACTCATGGATATGCTACTTTGCCAACGTTGCTTACACCGAGACATCGTTTCAAGTAATCTCCAGCAAATCACTACAAACAAAGATGGCGGAGTCTACTTTATCTGTACCATAATTGTTCACAGTAGTTCCCGCCGTGTCTGATAGAACTTGGCCAAATGAACTGAAAATTCTAAAAAAAAAAAAAAAAACCCATCAGATGAGCTTTCCACTGATACTGTATAAAACGAATCTAAGCGTCTTAAACGACATTCATTAAGAAGTTACCTGCTTGGGAACAATCGCTTGCAGCTCACATTCACAGGCACCTCTTCCACCACGGCTGTCCTGGACTGATCAACACCGAGCTTAATCGTTCTAGGAAAACATTCCAAGACATACTTCCTGGAACCTGGGAATGTCACGCAACGCCGTCATTATTCTCAGGGGAAAAACAAAAAAAAACAGACGGAAGGAAACGTTTGACCCTCATGTGTTATAAGAGGTCAATTTGAAATACTCATCCTGGCTAATCGATGCAGTTTCACAAAAATGTTATGCGAGTGATGACAAGTCTACATCAAGTACTGTCGAGTCCGTTTTGTCTACTTCGTTCGAACATCTTGAATGTGTTAAACAGAGTTCTTTCCCCTCTGTCGTGCGGTTTCAGTTTCGGTTTTGTCAAGTTTGTGGATTCATCCAGATCATAGAGTATTAAAATGGACAATTCCTTCGAATCTTCTGGATTATGTGATCCAGATCAGTCTGCAAAACCACGAGGCCAATGTGTATGGACAGTAAACAAAAACTAGCAAACACATAAACAGACAGAATAATTGTATACGTAAATAATGAATTTTTAAAAGGTACATAACCCACTAATGCTGCTTGTAATAGTTTGGGGTTGAGTACCTTTAATTAATCCACTCCAGGGGCCATGATTCACCTT
>JADBJO010022938.1:17500-22500 GCA_016801955.1 Conus betulinus
CCGACTTTACTTTGGGAAATACAACTATTAAATATGTAACACAGGTAAAATTTTTGGGAGTTCTTTTTACTTCAAAGTTAACATGGAACATACACATTGATAATTTACTAACTAAAGCAAGGAAAACGTTAAATTTAATAAAAATAGTCTCTAATCAAAAATGGGGACAAAACCCATCTACATTAGTAACACTGTGTAAATCTTTAATGCGATCAAAGTTAACATATGCACAAGAAGTTTTTTTCAGCGCTCCAAAGTATTATTTATTAAAAAAGCTTCAAGCATTGAATGTAAGGCATTAAAAGTAGCACTAGGTCTACCAACTCATGCATCATCATCACGAACATATTTTGAGACTCAAATGCTTCCATTAGAAGAGTATAGAGGATTAGCGTGTTGTAAATATGTAATTAAAAATTTAGCTATCAAAACATACATCAACTCTGACATAAAGGTTAGGTCAGATATTGACTTTCCTAAAAGAGCTAAATCATATCCTCTCAAGTTACACTAGCAACATCACAAGCAAAACTATAACCGACTCTGGCATTTCTACAGATAAAGACTCAGTATCTGTCAGACCATCCTTTTTCCCAATACCAACATGGGAACTTCAGAAAGCTTATTTTGACCTTGACCACACAGATATAAAGAAAGACGAAAACATAAATATGCTAGCCAGTTATACTAAATGCCATATTGAAGAGAACTACGCCAGTCATTTAAAGGTATACACAGAGACGGTTCTTGTATAAGCAGTAAAACTGGGTGTGCCTTTTTAATCCCTGATTTGAAAATTGAGAAATCGTTCTATATTGGATTACACAAGTCCATATTTACAGCAGAACTAACAGCAATACTTATGGCCTTAAATTATTTGATCAACTTCCCTCAAACTATATTTCAGATTCTTTTTTTGTGTAGATTCTAAATCCGTTTTGCAGGCATTACAAGCTTACAACTGCACAACTGCACACCGGCCAGAAATGATCATGGAAATTAGTTGCTTAATACACATGCTAATTGTAAGGGGTACCCAGATAACGTTTTGTTGGATACCCATCTCACTGTTCTTTATACTATAACGAAAAGGTAGACAGGGCAGCTAAAACATGGTGCTAAGTGTGGTTCTCAGTCTGAATACCTTCATTTTCCTCTTTCCTTGCACGAGCATTATGGGCTACTAAAGTCGCACATTTGGAATGTTTTCAAAATGAAAGTGAAACATCAAAACGACCAAGACCATTTTAATATTCAAAATATAAAAGATAAACTTTACAACGACTAAAAAATTACTTTCCTTAATGTATAGATGGAAACTCGATGCTTTCAAAACAAAATATGTCAAAAATATAGTTTGCATTTGTGGATGCAAAATATCTCCTAATCACATTCTTTCATGTCAAAGCTTGAAGATATTCATTCCAGTTTTATTGCAGAATAACCCGCTCAGTATATTCGATTCACCAGCTTTGACTTATGACTTTTTTGTAAGTCTAGAGAACAGTCCAATTGGTCACTATCTATAATCAACTTTTTTTTTTTTTTTTTTTAATGCGGAAGTGATGGAGGGGTAGAAGAGGAGATGGGGTGAACACACACACACACACACACACACACACACACACAAAATGATATGCTGTGGTTTCAATTTTTACTTCAGTGAAGCGACACACACAGAAGACCTGTCCGTGAACAGGAGGATTTAGTAAGACTTGATAGGCTACTGAGAACGATGTATAGGAATGAGCTGTCAAAAAAAAAAAAATAATGATAATGATAATAAATAAATAAAAGAAAATCAGGCTAAAGCGCAGGGGAACACCATATTTGCAGCCCTCGTTCACTGTGCTCTATTTTCAGATCAGATCCTGCAGCTGCCAAGGTCAGGAACAGGAGGGATATAGACTTTTCAGTGATGGTCGTTCTGGGCAGACACATGCTAGGGCAGTGCCAGACCGAGACAAGTCACCGCTGATAGGGCTATTTCAAGTCAGATAAGCATCCTGCTGCGGCCCTCTTCTGTACCAAGAAAGGCAAAAAGAAATCCCACGCACCGATGATGGTTTTACAGTAATATTCCAGACTGCGGTTCCAGTGTTTCTGTCTTTCTTTGCATCAGTGCTTGGCGTCCACAGCTACTTTTTTTTTTTTTTCACTGTCTGTCTTTTTTTTTTTTTTTAATGTTTATTACCATATGTCATCTGGATTAATCACTACTTGAGAGGAACTACGCATTGAATACTTTGGTTTTCCTTTCTTTGTTTACTTTCTCATTATATAACTTGGTTTATTAGTAAAGGGCTGCAGATTATTTGATGTATTTAAAACACTAACGACACAAGACAAATGTAGACTACTTAGCCTATTAGCATATCTTTGTTACATGCATTGCAGCATGCATTTAAAGCTACTTACATACATTTGATCAGATGACACGATATCTACTTGTTTGTGTCCGTTGTTTGTTTGTGTATTTGTTTGATCTCTTTGAACGTTAATTAATGTGTGTGTTTTGTTTTTTTAGTTGTATAATCACTATGTCTGTATCCTTTAATTCTCCTCTCGGCTTTGTTCTTTGCAAACATTAATGTATGGGTTTGTTTCTAGTTGTATAATCTCTGCACCTGTGTTCTTTAATCCTATTCCTGGCTTTGCTCTCTTTCAACGTTTATGTGCGGGTTGGTTTCTAGTTGTATAATGTCTACATCTGTGTTCTGTTATCTTCCTCTCAGCTTTGTTCTCTTCAAACGTTCATGTGTGAGCTTGTTTCTAGTTGCATAGTCTGTGTATGTGTGTTCTTTTAACCTCTTTTTGGCTTTCTTCCCTGTAAACGTTAATGTGTGGGTTTGTTTCTAGTCGTATAATCTCTGTATCTGTGCTCTTTCAAACTCTTCTTGGCTTTGTTCTCTGTAAACGTTAATGTGTGGGTTTCTTTCTAGTTGTATAATTTCAGTATCTGTGGGTTTTTTTTTTTTTTTTTTTTTTTGTCCTCTTCTTGGCTTTGTTCTCTGTAAACGTTAATGTGTGGGTTTCTCTCTAGTTGTTCTTGTTGGTTTAATCTGTCTTTTTGAGCATCTTATGACGTCTTATGACGGGTGATGTGATCCCGTCAGTGTTGTTGTAGTCATCATGGGTAGGGAAGTATGACACATTTAATGTTGCTGGTTTTCTGTGGTTGTCGTTGTATTCATTGTCGTTATAATCTTCTTCTTCTTTTCGAACACTCATAATTATGGTGATGCCAGTTGCCCGCCCGAAGTTGGCTGTCCTCCGAAGGTCCGCCAAGTCCCCGTAGAGTTTGGCCCTCAGAGCCACTGGCTCCAGCCTGGCTGTAGCATGGAGGTGACAGTCCTGTAGCATGTGCTCAGTGTCCATTTCGGCCTCTCTGCATGGACTCATCGCAGACTCGTCAGCCTTGTACTTTTTGTGCATGTATGCATTCAGTCTGTTATGTCCAGTCTGAACAGTGGCAATTGATCTTCTCAGCTTAGGTGGTAGATGTATTCGGCCTGGTTGGAATTTGGAAGTTGCTGTTTCCATTTCCTCCTGTAGAGTGTGCCGTTATAATGATTGCGGGGATTGTTGCTGTTGTTGATGATGCATCTAGCAGATCATGCTGGTGTCGTCGGTTGCACCAGTAGGCACCTCTGTTGGGAGTGTGGATGGTGAAGGACACTGGTGCTAGTCTCTGCTCAATGGTTGTGGATGTCCGTGTTCTCACTTCCCTGTCCTTATATGGGCTGCGCAGGTTTGAGTGCTGGTAGGGGACACATTTCTGTCATGGTAATTCTTGTGTTTGCGCTGTCTAGCTTTCAGCACTTCTTTCTAGTGTTTGCTTTTTGGGGGAGGGGTTGGTGATAAAGGGGAGGGGTTTGTTTGTTTGTTTGTTTTTTTGCTTGTTTATTTGTTTGTTTTTTTTGTCCCATTTCTGTGCCACCTCAGTGGCATTGCATGCACAGCGCTCATTTCGACTCCCGTTCATAGCCACAGCCCCGGAACCGGCAATCTACATGGAACGGTCAATGTCAAATTGTCAAGAAGCATCCCATCGGAGGAAACACTGCACTGCTGCTGAGTCACTTTGGTGGTGTTCAGTGGCGCCTGTTCTGATCCTTAATACGCAGGATATCACCAACTAAGATCTCTACAGATGACTATAACTGCTTAATTGCGGAGCCAGCGTGAATTCTCCCTCCGGGGGGGGCCACCACGTCCGTCCAACGACAGCCCCCATGAATTTGCCAACACCAGTGACCCAGCGGAATCAAACCGAGGCAATAGACGTGGAGAAAACTTCCAAACTGAGGTCACCACGACGAGAGCATGAAATGAGGGGCCACAGAGTTTGATGCTTTCTTTAACTCCTATTTAATGCTGAACGATGAGAATGAGGATGATGAAGATGGCGCTTCGGATTTCCACTCCGGTCTAAAACCGCATGACAGGGCTGTACTCTACGCTTAGTCTCATAATATATCCCAGCATCAGCCAGGCCCGAGAGGCACAGACACCTGCAGCGTTGGTCGGGAAATTTGAGGAACGCTCTCAGAGACGCATCCATTTAGTGGATGAAACTCGACTGTGAAGCCCCAGTCTTCCCAATTGAGATTGTAGCAAACTCAGCTCTGGATAGGAGCCGGTCGAGGCAGAAAAATTCCACATGGCTCTGATGGGAATCGAATCTACAACCTCTCAGCTGAGAGTCCGCGACGCTATCCTCTTCTCAACAGCGGCTGGTTTTAAAGAGAGAGCTTTATGCTAACTGGCATTGGGTAGAGCAGATCAGGTGATGAAGAGAGGTTGGAGTCAATGGGTGCACTGTATGTGCACAGCATTGGCATTTCCATACCCATTCTGTTCTGTTTGGCCTTTAGTAGAGTGTTTTCCACCCGTTGGACTGTCCTTTCTATAAATCCGTTGGACTGAGGGTCTGTCTCGGGGAACTGGTGATGCGCGTAAATCCCCAAAAACCAACTGCAAATTTCTTGAACTCAGCG
>JADBJO010022939.1:0-10000 GCA_016801955.1 Conus betulinus
GGGTAGGGGGGCAGGTGGCAGGGCAGTCGGTAGGGGGACGGGGCAGGGGCAGGTGGTAGGGGGCCGAACCGCGCACCAGGGGCAGGGCCAGGGGCTGCGCGCCGGGGGCAGGGCATAGGGGCAAGGGGGTAGGGGGGTAGGTCAATAGGAAGGGATTGAGGGAAGGTCAGCAAGCAGGGGTAGGGGGGCAGGGGACGGGGGCAGGGCGGGGGGGGCAGGCAGGGGCAGGGGGGGGGGGCAGGGGGGGGGGGGCAGGGGTAGGGGGCAGGAGGCAGGGGGCAGGGGAGGCAGGGGCAGGGGCAGGGGGCAGGGGCAGGGGGGGCAGGGGGCAGGGGGGGGGGGGCAGGGGGCAGGGCAAGGGGCAGGGGGGGGGGGCAGGGGGCAGGGGCAGGGGGCAGGGGGCAGGGGCAGGCAGGGGCAGGGGGGGGCAGGGCAGGGCAGGGGCAGGGGCAGGGGGCAGGGGGAGGGGGCAGACAGGGACAGGGGCAGGGGGGGGGGGGGGGACAGGGGCAGGGGCAGGGGCAGGGGGGCAGGGGCAGGGACAGGGCAGGGGGGCAGGCAGGGGGCAGGGGAAGGGGGCAGGGGGCAGGGGAGGGGACAGGGGGCAGGGGCACAAACAGGGGGCAGGGGCAGGGCAGGGGGGCAGGGGCAGGGGCAGGGGGCAGGGGACCAGGGGACAGGGGACAGGGGGGGGGCAAGGGGGCCAGGGGACAGGGGGCAGGGACAAGGGGGCAGGGGGGGACAGGGGACAGGGGACAGGGGGACAGGGGAACAGGGGACAGGGGGCAGGGCAGGGGGCAGGGGGGGCAGGGACAGGGGACAGGGGCAGGGGGCAGGGGGCAGGGGGGGGGACAGGGGGCAGGGGGCAGGGGACAGGGGACACAGGGGCAGGGGGCAGGGGGCAGGGGAGCAGGGGGCAGGGGGGGACACAGGGGACAGGGGGCAGGGGGGCAGGGGGCAGGGGGGGGGGGGCAGGGCAGGGGGCAGGGGGGGGGGGGGCAGGGGCAGGGGCAGGGGGGGGGGCAGGGGACACACAGGGGACAGGGGGCAGGGACAGGGGACAGGGCAGGGGCAGGGGGCAGGGGGGCAGGGGCAGGGGGGGGCCAGGGACAGGGGGCAGGGGGGGCAGGGACAGGGGACAGGGACAGGGGGACAGGGGCAGGGGGAGGGGGCAGGGGGGGGGACAGGGGACAGGGACAGGGGCAGGGGGCAGGGACAGGGGGAGGGGGGACAGGGGGCAGGGGGCAGGGACAGGGGACAGGGGACAGGGGGCAGGGGACAGGGGACAGCAGGACAGGGACAGGGACAGGGGGGCAGGGGGGGGACAGGGGAGGGGCAGGGACAGGGGGCAGGGGGGACAGGGGGGCAGGGGGCAGGGGCCAGCAGGGGCAGGGGGCAGGGACCAGGGGGGCAGGGACAGGGACGGGGGGCAGGGGGCAGGGGGCAGGGGGCAGGGACAGGGGACAGGGCACAGGGGGCAGGGGAAACAGGGGGCAGGGGCAGGGGGCAGGGGGGCAGGGGACCAGGGGGACAGGGGCAGGGGACAGGGACAGGGGGGGGGGGTAGGGGGGGGGGGGCAGGGGGCAGGGGAGGGGGGGGGGCAGGGGGCAGGGGGGGGGGGGCAGGGGCAGGGGGCAGGGGGACAGGGGACCAGGGACAGGGGGGCAGGGACAGGGGGGGCAGGGGCAGGGGGCAGGGGGCAGGGACAGGGGCAGGGACAGGGGCAGGGGAAGGGGGGCAGGGGGGCAGGGGGGGGGAGGGACAGGGGGAGGGACAGGGGGCAGGGGGCAGGGGGCAGGGGGGCAGGGGACAGGGGAGGGGGGAGGGGGGGGGCAGGGGGCAGGGGGCAGGGCAGGGGGCAGGCAGGGACAGGGGACAGGGACAGGGGGCAGGGGGCAGGGGACAGGGGGGGGCAGGGACAGGGGGACAGGGACAGGGGCAGGGGCAGGGGGGCAGGGCAGGGGAGGGGGGACAGGGACAGGGACAGGGACAGGGGGGCAGGGGCAGGGGGGGGGGGCAGGGGAAAGGGGCAGGGGACAGGGGCAGGGGAAGGGGCAGGGCAGGGGGCAGGGGGCAGGGGGCAGGGGCAGGGGGCAGGGACAGGGGGCAGGGGCAGGGGGCAGGGACAGGGGACAGGGGGCAGGGGCAGGGGCAGGGGCAGGGACAGGGGCAGGGGGCAGGGGGCAGGGGGGCAGGGGGCAGGGGGCAGGGGGCAGGGGACAGGGGACAGGGACAGGGGCAGGGGGGCAGGGACAGGGGGCAGGGACAGGGGCAGGGGGCAGGGGGCAGGGGACAGGGACAGGGGGACAGGGGGGGGGGGCAGGGGACAGGGGGCAGGGACAGGGGCAGGGAAGGGGGCAGGGGGCAGGGGCAGGGGCAGGGACAGGGGCAGGGGGGAGGGCAGGGGGCAGGGGGGCAGGGACAGGGGCAGGGGCAGGGGGCAGGGGCAGGGGGGCAGGGGGGCAGGGGGCAGGGGGCAGGGCCAGGGACAGGGGGGGCAGGGGGCAGGGGCAGGGGCAGGGGCAGGGGGGGCAGGGACAGGGGGCAGGGGGGGCAGGGGCAGGGGCAGGGGGGCAGGGGGCAGGACAGGGGCAGGGGCAGGGGCAGGGGCAGGGGCAGGGACAGGGGCAGGGGGCAGGGGGGGCAGGGGCAGGGGGCAGGGACAGGGGGGGCAGGGGCAGGGGGCAGGGGGCAGGGCAAGGGCAGGGGGCAGGGGCAGGGGTAGGGGGCAGGGGCAGGGGGCAGGGGGCAGGGGGCAGGGGGCCAGGGGTAGGGGCAGGGGCAGGGACAGGGACAGGGGGCAGGGGGCAGGGGGCAGGGGACAGGGGGCAGGGGCAGGGGTAGGGGTAGTGGGTAGGGGCGGGGGTCGACTCCAGGAGGTAGCCCTGCAGAGGTCTGACATGGACACCTCATTTGAGAAATGCTGGCGGCGAGGACTGTAACATGAGAAACCTGGAGGCGTTGAAAAAAAAAAGAAAAAAAAAAGTGAGGAGGGGTGGGGTGGGGTGGGGTGGGGTGGGGTGTGAATGGATGGGTAAGAAGGGGAGCATAAAGAGGGAGGGGGAGGGGGGTGGGGGAGAGGGAACTGGGAGTGGCGGGTGGGGAATGGGGCGTATGTGTGTGTGTGTGGGTGTGTGTGGGGGGGGGGGGGGGGGGATGTGCACAATATTAGCAGGGTGGGGATGATGGTCGGAGTTGAGGGGGGAGGGTGAAGGTGGTGGTGGTGGTGAAGGAGACAGATCATGGCATTGACAACAAGCAACTCAGTCTCTGTGGGGGGGGGGGGGGGAAGATTCCTGTCCATATCTCGGGTTTTTTTCTGATCATGAACAAGTTGTGTGTGACTCCCCCTCCCCCCTCCCCTCCATCCTCTGTCTGTCTCTCTCCTCTGTCTTTGTCTGTCTGTCTGTGTCAGTCTCTCTCTCTCTCTCTCTCTCTCTCTCTCTCTCTCTCTCTCTCTCGCGCGCACGTCCCATGCATATCTTCTGTTCCCGCTGTCTCTCTCACTCTCCTCTGGCTGCCTATCTGTCTGTCTCTCTGTGTGTGCGTAAGTGCGTGCGCGCACACGCGCGTGCGTGTCTCTCTATCTCTCTGACTCTGTTTCTCTCTGTCTCTCTGTCTCTCTGTCTCTCTGTCTCTCTCTCTCTCTCTCTCTCTCTCTCTCTCTCACCGACAGAGAGAATGAGAATGGATTTGGCTTGTCCACTGTGCAATCATAGAAAAGAAGACGAACTGCATGTTGTTTAATAACGCTGCTGCAAGTTACAGAGTCTAAGAGCGCAATATATGCTAATTAAGTTGTCCAGGGATCCCTATCAATTTCGGTTAATGTAAGCCTGTTTATGGCATCTCAGACTGGCATCTTAGAATTAAAGCGAAGTAAGACATTTCTCAATTTACTAGTTCCAGGCATTTCAGTTTCCGTCAGTCATGACTTCGTGAGAGAGAGAGAGAGAGAGAGAGAGAGAGAGAGAGAGAGAGAGAGAGAGAGAGAGAGTAGAGAGATCCAGTCTTTCTGATGGTCTGTAACATTCATAAACTGCTGCTTCGTCCTCCATGTCCCCCTTCGTGAGGGGCAACGGCCTTTATTATGCATAAACCATCTGAGTTCTGAGTTCTCTCTCTCTCTCTCTCTCTCTCTCTCCACGTTTGAAACTTTCCTCAACCTACACGGAACTGCCGACTACATTCCTCCCCCCCACTAACATACCGAAAAAAAACCAACCCCCCCCCCCCCCCCCCCACCCCCCCCCCCCCCCCACCCCCCCCCCCCCCCCCCCCCCCCCCCCCCCCCCCCCCCCCCCCTGCACTGACAGGAAGTGTGACCTTGATACCTCGATGACGTAGCCTCGTGACGTCAATGACAGCGGCGGCGTCGGTCGGTGCGGTTGGTGGTTGCCAGGGTGAACCAGCATGTCCACAATGATATCGCATGGCGAAAGGCCTTGACTTGACAAGTTCCGCTGTGCCTACGAGCCTAAAAATATTCCCTCTCCAAGGACGAGATAGTAAGATGTCATCTTTCTTTTCTTTTTTTTTTCTTTTTTTTTTTTTTTTTAACTCCCTCTGTAGAGTGGGTGGGAGAATATATGCGTGTCTGTGATATTCTTGTCACCTGTTTTGAGTTCAGAGAGAGAGAGACAGAGAGACAGACAGACAGCAGACAGACGCCTATCTTGCGCTGAAGTGATTGAAGATAAGTGATTGCTCGTTCATTCATTTCGTTGTCCAAATTGTTTTATATCTTGCCTGAAGAAGACTTAAAAGGTCGAAACTCGTGTTGTGTCTTGTGATTCGTTTGTCCACATTTTTTTTTTTTTTTTTTTTTTTTTTTTTTTGGCGGTTTGCTAACATTTTATTAAAATTTTTTTTAGATTTCCGCCTGCAGTCGTCTCACCTTGCAACTAGATCTATTTTGAAGAAGGCTGCGAGGCAGCAAGGATATCGTCACTGTTGCGTTTAACAGAGCTTGGCCACAACGAGACGGTTCAGATCACAGCCTATTCCAGTGTGTTTGCAGATTATGAATGATGATGCCAGCAGCGGTGTTCCTTGAAGTAAGCGAAATGACTGGAGAGGGTCTGGTCAGTGTGTGACTTCATGATGTGTTGAGTCGTGGTGCAGTTTAAGCGCATGTGTGTGTGTGTGTGTGTGTGTGTGTGTTTCCGCGTACGCAGGCTGATACTCCAGCGGACACTGTATGTATAGACAGGCAAGGATTAAATCCCATCTGCCCAACAAAGGGAGTGGAGTTTTGTGTGTAAGACCGGTTTTTTTTTTCATCCGCCGTTTAGGCACTCCATACTCCAACTTCGGGGAAGGTGCATGCTGTATGTAACGTGTCATCCATACCAACGGCGAAACTGGCCTTCTCTTCCGAAAGTTGGTTGATGATAGCGATAGCGACGTGGTTGATAAGATGATGACGTGCGTGCAAGATGTTACGCGCGCGTTCACCCACGGAACCTCGGTTTACAGTGTCCTTCGAAGGACTGTATGGGAAATGGAGTCGGAACCAATGTCAACTCCGAGGAACTCCCCCCCCCCCCCCCCCCCCCCCCCCCCCCTCCTGTACCGAAACTGCCCAGCGAAGATTCGAACCAGTACACCCCCCCCCCCCCCCCCCCCCCCCCCCCCAGGATTACCAAGATCACGAGTCCGACGCTCAACCACTGAGCTACTCCGGCCCCCAGTTTTAAGGTTTAAATGGATTATGTAGCCTCGATGAATGTAATTTCTAGTGTACAGTTTGGTTATATCTCATAAGACTTGCACGGATTTTGTATCCTTGTGGAATGTGTGTATTTCTAGCGTACAAAAAGGTTGTGTCACACAGAAGATTCAACATGGAATGTTGTAGCCTTACGGAATGTTTTTCTTCGTATACGGTACGCTGTGCCTGAGAAGACTGACATGAATTCTGTAGCCTTCTGGAATGTATTGTCAGTGCACAATACGTTGTGCCTCGTAAGGCTTACATGGAGTATGCAGTCATGTACAATGCATTCCTAGTGTGCGATAGGTTGCGCCACATATAAAAAACTTCCATGGATTATGTAGCCTTGTGGAATGTGTTGCTAGTGTACGGTTAGTTGTATCTCATAAAATTTACATGGATTATGCAGGCATGTGAAATGTATTCCTAGTGCACATTACGTTGTGCCATAAAAAAAGACTTACATAAATTATACAGCCATGTGATGTGTATTCTTCCAGGTTGTGAGCCATGTGATGTGTATTCTTCATGTGCGGAAGGTTGTACTTCATGGATGTGATGTGTAATGAGAAGGTTGTACTTCAGAAGACTTACTTGGATTATATAGCCATGTGATGTGTATTCTTCATGTGCAGAAGGTTGTACTTCAGAAGACTTAACATGGATTATATAGCCATGTGATGTGTATTCTTCATTGCATGTGCTTACAGAAGTGTTGTATTCTTACTTCAGAAGACTTACTTGGATTATATAGCCAAGTGATGTGTATTCTTCATGTGCAGAAGGTTGTACTTCAGAAGACTTACATGGATTCTGTAGCCTAGTGGAACTCATTCCTCTGGTACAGTGAGATGTGCCACAAAAGACTTACTTGGATTATACAGCATCGTGCTGTTTTTTTTTTTTGTTTTGTTTTTGTTTTTTTGTTTTTTTTTGATGAACAGGTGATGTCCCTCAGAAGACTGACATGGATTGATACAGCCACGTGCTGTGTATTCTTAATGTGTAGAACGTTGTACGACAGAAGACTTACATGGATTGTTGTAGCCTTGTAGTGTGTATTTCTTAATGTTCAAAACTTCATGCCTCAGTAGACTTCCATGGATGATGGATGAAGAGTGTCGAGCATTGTATTTCTAACGCACAGAAGGTGGTTCCTCACACCGTTTCCATCGTTTATGCAGCGTTGTGGAATGTTTTCCTAATGTGCCGAGAGTTGTGCTTGAGAAGAAAGATTTACAGCATGGTGGAGTGTATTCCAGGTTGTAGCAGGTCGAATCTCGGAACACTTACACGGGTTATAGAGCTGCATGAAAACCTACGAAAGGTCGTACAACAGAAGGCTTACATGGATTATGGAACGCTGCGGTATTCAGCTTTAAAAAAAAAAAAAAAAAAAATAGGGATACTAACACTGCATAGAAATGATGATAAAACCGGACCCCAGACGCCTTTGATTTCCAGACAGGATGTGCACCAAACATGAAAAATCCGCCGCAGCTGAATTACACAACCTAAGAAGACAAAGATTTCGTTTTAAGAGGAAAGGCGGGAGGAAGAGCGTAAGAATCAGTCCTTCTCCCGTGAGCGGTCTCGTGAGTTTTATTGTTGCTCTAAAGGGGAGGTCAGCAGGACTGGGCAGGCGACGGCTGTTTCGCTTCCTGAAGAGATCATCAGGCTCGCAACTGAATGCTGGTTACCCGCTGGTGAAAGACCAGCCAAAACGGGAAAACACTCCAACATCGAGCAAGATCCTCCTCCACGCATGGAAAGCGTCTCAAAACAAAACAAAAGAGAAAAAAAAAAAATAACAAAAAAAAAAACCTAATCAACCAAATAAACGAACAAAAGCATCCAATGAGGGGAACATAATCACTTCAACTAAGATGGTACAGTAACACTGGTCTGAAAGTCGAAAGGCCGAAAACCTGTAGAGGCCGGTAACTAGGGCTAAAAACCCGTAAGGAATAACATTTTTATGTCGGAAAATCCCAAACGTAGAAAACTGGACACCGCTCCCCAAAGCTTGAAGAGTTCGGAGATTGATTGATAGCAGGACATGTAGATCTGGAAATGATCACAAGACCTGGGCCTGGTGCCTTCAATGCTCAGACAGAGGGCGTGGAGCATGCTGAAGATCAGTCCAAAATAAAACTTTTAACTGTAAAAAAAAAAAATTGCGTTTGAAGGGAAGGGATAGGGGTGTGTGTGTGAGGAGCACTCCGCCTTTGAGTGCTCTCATCAGTGTTATTGTTCCTGCCAAGGGGGAGGTGGGTAGGACCGGCAGGCGCCACCTGTTTGGCTCCTTGAAGAGCTCATTAGGCTTGCAACTGCATGCTGGCCACCTGCCTGCCATAGGGCCAAAAGCACTCCAATACAAGTAAAACGAAAATACTCAAAAAAAAGAAAATCGACTATGTGTGTGTATGTATGTATGTGGTGGGGGGGGGGGGGGGGGGGGGTAATGCGCGCGCGTGTGTGTGTGTGTGTGTGTGTGTGTGTGTGTGTGTGAGTGAGTGAGAGAGAGAGAGAGGAGAGAGAAATAGAGAGAGAAAGAGAGAAGTCTGTGTCTGTGTGTGCGTCTCTCTCTCTCTCTTTCTCTCTCTCTCTCTCTCTCTCTCTCTCTCTCTGTGCGTGCGTGCGTCCATGTGTGTGTGTGTGTGTATGTGTGTGTACGTGTGTGTGTGTGTGTGTGTGGAATAGTTTGAACTGTATTGAGAAATGCTCGAGTGCCCGGTAAGCCCACAGGTAGACCACCGCGTTCATGATCTGGATTCGCCTGTTGTTATCTTGCTGGATCTCAACATTTCAAAATTGCAATTCTGGTTGACTATCCACACCTGTCGGCGTTCAGGAGGTTAGACAGACTAGCCAGGACACCCCCCTCCCCCTCCCTCCCTCCCTCCCCTCCCCCCCCCCCCCATCACTCTCTTGCTTTGCATACTTTGCACCACAGTCATTTCAGTGCGGTCCTACCTTGGTGGCGTCGGGAGTTCCCCAGGGCTTACTCCTGAGCCCCACGCTGTTCCTACGTCCAAGGCCTCTTTGTGTGTCCTCAGTCATGAGGCGCTTTGCTGACGATACTCGCTGCGCAAATCCAGTGCTCCCAACACAAGAAGTGCTTCAGTAAGACCTCGGCCAAATTCCAAGCCAGGTGTCCGTCCTGCTGCCCCATGTTCAGACGTCCTGAAAAGTGCCGGACTCTCCAAGTTACCAGGAGGAGAAGTCCAGGAACTGGTGCACATCACCTTCATGACCGGAGACGGAATATTGTGAAGGAGAGTGAGAAACCAGGTATCACCATCCAACAAGAACTTCGATGACGTACTCTTATATCCAGCACCAACAACAAAAGCAGACCGAAGGTAGGCTGAGAACCCCAAGGTAGGCTCAGATCATCAAGGTAGGTTGAGAACCTCAAGGTAGCATGGGAACCTCAAGGTAGGCTGAGAACCTCAAGGCAGGCTGAGAACCTCAAGGTAGGCTCAGAACCTCAAAGTAGGCTCGGAGCATCAAGGAGAAAACTGACAACGCACTTCAAGGCTGATGCTGGAATATGCCTCGACAGTCTGGGAAACGGGACAGACGACTTGCCCCGTGGACTTTCGCCACGTGGACTTTTGTTCTGTGGACTTTCGCCCCTAGGACTTTTGCTCTGTGGACTTTTGTCCCGTGGACTTTTGTTCTGTGGACTTTCGCCCTGTGGCCTTTTGACCTGTGGACTTTTGCTCTCCGTGGACTTTCGCTCCGTGGATTTTTGCTCTGTGGACTTTCGCCCCGTGGACTTTCGCTCCGTGGACTTTTGCTCTGTGGACTTTTGCTCTGTGGACTTTCGCCCCATGGACTTTTGCTCTGTGGACTTTTGCTCTGTTGACTTTCGCCCCATGGACTTTTGCTCTGTGGACTTACGCCCAATGGACTTTTGTTCTGTGGACTTTAACCCCGGTTGACTTTTGCCCTGTGAACTTTCACCCTGTGGACTTTAGCCCCGTGGACTTTCGCCCCGTGAAAATACCATGTTGATGATTTTTGGAATCGAATCACTTAAAACAGAAAGGCAAGATTTTATTAAAGTAAGTTTTCTCCCACTTCATCGGAAAATGTCTACAATCGTCATGAAAAGAAATGGGTCTCTGAATGTCTGTCTGTCTGTCTGTCTGTCATGAATCGTCATGAAAAGAGATGAGTCTCTGTCTGTCTGTCATGAATTGTCATAAAAAAGAGATGGGTCTCTCACTCTCTGTTTCCGTCTGTCTGTCTGTCTGTCTGTCTGTCTGTCTCTCT
>JADBJO010022939.1:22500-27213 GCA_016801955.1 Conus betulinus
TCATCATCATCATTATTATTATTATTATTATTATTGTTGTTGTTGTTCTTTTTGTCGTTGCAGTTGTCGCTGTTACTATCATTATCGTTATGTTATTGTTGTTGCTGTTGTTGTTGCTATTATATTTTTGATGTTACTATTATTAATATTCAAATTCATTTTATTATTGCTATTATTATCATCATCATTATCATCATCAGTAATAGTAGTAGTAGTAGTAGTAGTAGTAGTAGTATCATCATTATCATCATCATTATCACTGTTATCATCATTTGTTCTTATTATCATATTGTTGTGTGGTGGTTAAAACAACAACAGCAACAACAACAGCAGCAGCAGCAGCAACAGCAACAATGATATTGTAACAACAACACAACAACAATGATAATGATAATAGTAATGATGAGGTTGATGATGATGATGATGATGATGATGATGATGATGATGATGATGATGATAATAATAATATTAAGTATTAGTAGTAGTAGTAGTAGTAGTAGTAGTAGTAGCAGCAGTAGTAGTAGTAGTAGCAGCAGCAGCAGCAGTATTAGTAGTAATAGTAGCATCATTACTATTGTTGTTGTTATTACAGTTGTTGCTCTGATTGTTGTCGTTGTTGATGGTGGTGGTTGTGTTGTTGTTGCTGCTGCCGTTGTCATCCTTGTACAACAGTGTCGTAAAGGTGCCATGGCAGACCACTCGGCCACCAAAGGATCTCCACAGGCCTCTGTCCACAGTTCTGAGCAACATGCCAGAGGCGTTGTGACCACAACATTCCTTTTTGTTACACCTTGCTCTATGAATATAATTGTATTCAGGGAACGGTGACTAAAAGAACCAGTTTGAGGGAAGAAGATTTTCGTTGAAACAAACAATCAAACAAACAAACAAACAATCCATCCATCAAACAAACAGACAAACCAACGGACAAACCAAACCGACACCAAAACAGACATGGAATAAACTGTGAACAAATGATTAAACAGGGATTTGGGTTGAAATGTTAGGAAGTGTGCCGGTATATTGAGCACTAATTTATGTTTTACGCCCGGAGGAAAAAAAAAACAGACGGGCGGGGTTGAGGGTGGGGGTGTGGGTGGGGTGGGGGTGGGCATTGTGAACACTGTTTTGTGTTTTCGTGGATTAATACTTCGTGAGTGGTCATCTGAACAGTCTCTCCCCCCCCCCCCCCACCCCCTCCCCACTTCTCTCTCTCTCTCTCTCTCTCTCTCTCTCTCTCTCTCTCTCTCTCTTTCATTCTTCTTTTCTCTCTCTCGCTCTCATTCTCTTCTCTCCTCCCTCTCCATCCTCTCCTCTCCCCCTCCTCCCCTCTCCCTCTCCCTCCCATCTCTCTCTCTCTCTCTCTCTCTCTCTCTCTCTCTCTCTCTCTCTCTCTCTCTCTTCACACGTTGAGCTTCAATGCAAACAATAAACGGTTTGAAGCACTGGACAATCTTTCTTTCTTTCTTTCTGCGGACGCAGGCTGATACTCCTGCGGACTCTACCTGTATAGACAGGCAGTGGAGTTTTGTGTGTATGACCGTTTTTTTTTTTTATCCCGCCATTAAGGCAGCCATACTCCATCTTCGTGGAAGGTGCATGCTATATGTAACGTGTCATCCATACCAACGGCCAAACTGGCTTTCTCTTCCGAAAGTTGGTGATGGGATTTTACGTGTGTACAAGATGTGCGTGCATTCACACACACGGAGCCTCGGTTTATAGTCTCATTCGAAGGACTGAGTGGGGAATGGAGTCAGGACCTATGTTTAAACACTCCGAGGGAAAAATCCCCCTGTACCGAAATTCGAAACCCGCAACCCCAGGATCACGAGTCCGGCGCTTTACCCAACTGAGCTATTCCGGCCCCCATTGGACAATAAAGCATGTCTCACTTGTGCTGAGACAAACTACATTGAGGACCAATCACATTTTTGTTTTTATATTTTGTCTTGCTTATGCCGACACTCGGGATAGATTTTTTTTTTTAATCAGCATTTCCTCTACACACACACACACACACACACACACACACACACACACACACACACACACACACACACACACCACACACACACGCACACACACACACACACACACACACACACACACACACACACACACACACGTCCTCAGATATTTTTATCCGGTAAGAATGAACGTGTTTACATCCTTTGCAAGAACAGACATCGCAGTCTAAGCTAGCAATTTTGGGGAAAAAACAAACCAAAAAAAAAAAAAAGGAAACAAACAAAAACAAACAAAACAAAACAAAAAAACAACAAAAAAAAACCGAATCAACCTTTTCGACAAATTTGATGACATTGTATGTTTTCATAGTCTGCACGGACTCTATGTTGTCCATAGCCTGTTGGTCGAGGAAAACTAGGAATGACTTATGCGCGTGTGTTTGCGCGCATGCGCGCGCGCGCACGCGCGCACACGCGCGTGTGTGTGTGGGTATGTGTGGGTGTGTGTGGGTGTGTATGCGTGTGTGTGTGTGTGTGTGTGTGTGTGTGTGTGTGTGTGTGTGTGTGTGTGTGTGTGCATGTGTGTGTGTGTGTGTGTGTGTGTGTGTGTGTGTGTGTGTGTGTGTGTGTGTGTGTGTGTGTGTGTGTGTGTGTGTGTGTGTGTGTGTGTGTGCGTGTGTGTGTGAGGGGATAAAGAGAGGAGAGGGGAGAGAAAGAGGGGTGGACAGGGTCAGAGAGAAAGTGAGAGACAGAGAGAGAAAGAGACAGACATACAGACAGACAGACAGACAGAGACAGAAACAATGAGAGAGAGAGAGAGAGAGAGAGAGAGAGAGAGAGAGAGAGAGAGATAGTGAGTGAGAGCGAGAAAACAGACAGAGAGAGAGAGAGAGAGGGGGGGGGGGGGGGAGACAAGACCATCGTAGCTTTTGAACAGTTCCACGTGTGCATGAGTTCTCTTTGCATATCCATGATTTTGCCGCAGAATCCCATATACAAACTGACGTGCGCCACTCTGGCTAACATGGCTTGGTTTCAAAACGGAGTGACTGAGGGCGGAAAATGAAGACAAATGTAGAAAGAGTGGGGCTAGTTACAGCCAGGGACACAGACAACATAGCACAGGACAAAACGCAATGCATTTCAACCTCTTGGGTCTTCTTCTTCTTCGTCGTCGTCGTCTTTTTCCTTCTATGTCCTTGGCGGTGGGGGTTATAACCCCCCCCCCCCCCCCCTCTGTCTAAATTTAAAACATT
This sequence comes from Conus betulinus, assembly GCA_016801955.1. Classification (NCBI taxonomy): domain Eukaryota; kingdom Metazoa; phylum Mollusca; class Gastropoda; order Neogastropoda; family Conidae; genus Conus; species Conus betulinus. The sequence continues at coordinate 25,727 of JADBJO010022939.1, forward strand.
GCTTAGTTGTTGATGGAGATGGGAAAAAAAAAAAAAAATCGTATGAACTTAGAAAGAGGGGGGTTAGTTGCCGCCAAGGACATTGACGAACGAAGTACAGGACAAGACACGATGCCTCGCTCTCTCCGCCATCAGTCGCTCTATTTTGAAACTATCGTATGAACGTCAATGTAAAAAAAAAAATTCCCCCTCATCCCCCTTCTTCTGTCTGTCTGTCTGTTCTCTGTGTCTCTGTCTCTGTCTCTCTCTCTCTCCGTCTGTGTGTCAGTCTGAGGACGTCGCGAGACTGGAGAGAGAGAGAGAGAGAGAGAGAGAGAGAGAGACGAGACAAGACAGACAGACAGACAGACAGACAGAGACAGAGAGAGAGACATAGAGAGAGAAAGAGAGTAGAGAGAGAGAGAGAGGAGAGATGTGTACAGAAAGAACAGAAGAGAGCACACACAAAAAGGAAGAGCTGAAAAAATGAGAGAACTCTAGAAAAGTACAACAAAAAAAAAGGGAAATAACTTCTTGTCATTAACCTTTTTTTTGGTTTTCTGCCATCCTGAGAGGACAAGGCAAAGTAAACCAAGTCGTAAAAAACTCGCTGTCTTCACGATGTAGTTCGTTTGAAAATCAAGTTGGCCAAGCCGGCCGGCTGTAGACAATCTATCTACTAACTTCTCCAGACACTCTTTCCCCCGGTTAATGCTTGAAACCGCTTCCCCCCCCTTTCCCCCCCTTCCCCTCTCCAGACAACCCCCCCCCCCCCCCCCCCCCCCCCCCCCCCCTCCGGCCTGTTTGTCTTTTTTCCACGATTGTCCACCCACTTTTAAAGTCGTATTGGGAATTCCCTTTCTGGTGAGGTTGAACCTATAAACTTTCAGAGAAAGACTGGGAACAAAAACAATAAACAAGACAAACAAAACAAAAAAACGAAAAAAAAAACCGCTACGAAGGAAGAATATAGAAAGACAAGGGAAAGAGAAAACAAAAAAAAAAGACAAACAAAGAAAAAGAAAAAAAAATTAAAGAACAGATCTCGTAAAAAACGATTAAATAAAGAAAGAAAGCCCCCCCCCCCCCCCCCCCCCCCAAGCTATTAACGTCCTAAAGTGTAAAACAAAAGCCCAAAGCCCCCCCCCCCCCTCACCCCCCCAAATCAAATAACATGTTGCACACACCCACACACTCCCACAACACACACAACACACCCACCCCACCAACACACAGCACCACATTAACAGACACAAGAAAATTAGAAAAAAAATTAAAACAGAGAGAGAGAGGAGTATATATATACACTATTGTGAAACAGCGAGAGAAGAGAGATAGAGATGGGGTGTGAGGGTGTTGGAGGGGGAGTGGTAGAGAGAGAGAGAGAGAGAGACAGAGCATAACAGACAGACAGACGAGACGAGTACGGTCACTAGCCAGAAAAGAAAATTAGTGGAAAGAAAAATTAAAACAGAGAGATAGAGATATTAGGGTGATATCTTTTCCCT
>JADBJO010022940.1:0-27209 GCA_016801955.1 Conus betulinus
TCTCTCCCTTACCCCAACTGATTTTCAGGGAGGAAAATGTCAACAAGGTCCATTTGGGTATATACGAACAAAACTTGCAACCTGGCTATGATTTTATACATACTTTGACCAACTGATGCCAATATACAAAATTTGATTAACTATTTGCCTTTCAACTTTTTCTCTCTATCTACTGCTCTTTTCTTGTTATCCTTATGAATAAAACTATCCTACTGGAACACACAACTAAATATCACAAGTCCAATTGTTGCAGGTATCCAAAATTTTCTTTTTTTTTTTTTCAAACGACATACATATTCAAAATAATTTCTAACAAAGACCGGAGATAAAGTGTTAAGCTGGCGGGTGTCTTCATTTCCATCATTTTCATAATTTCAGCAAAATGGTTTTCTTGCATTCTAAGTTATCACTGAACAGATCTTTCTTTCCGTTAGAGCTGTTCTATTGTAGATCGAGTTCTCATTCAACGACCTGACACCAGCTGATATGTTGTTGCACCACCAATGTTTGAAAACGGTCATGCGATGATGGCCACTTTCTCTTCAAATTAACAAATGTAGTCAACTGCAACTGGTTTGCTACTGGTTTCATATGACAAAGAAAGGGCTGAACGTGTGTTCTCTGTAACTGCTGGCTATGTTATTTCAAGCAAAATTAAGTTGCAGATATTTCCAAATGTCCATGACTATTATTCTTGCAGACCTGTTTTGCCTGCTGCTAACATTCCAGCACAGTGCCATCTGGTGATCGCCTACTACCCCATTTCTTGCAGCATGTTAAAAAAAAAAAAAAAAAAAAGACTTCTGCTGACCGAAGTCTGAAGATATTTGTTTTGGATACAAGCTGAATCCTGATATCTATATTAAACTATTATATAATGTTGTATGGGGATTAATTTTGGTGACAGCAAGCTCTTAGCAAAGCCATCTTCATTCTCTTGAAACGAGAGAAATCCTCCAAATATAAAACTTCCAGCAGAGCACAGTAATCTTCATTCTCCATGAGGGTGCACAATCCTCCAAATGCAAGCTCTTACACAGTACTTCATTCTCCTAGAAGTCCTCACAATGGTAGGCCCTCATGGCAGTCATCTTACTCCTCCAGAAAAAAAAAAAAAACCAAATTCTTTAAATGACAGGCTCTTAGTCCCCACAGCAATCTTCATTTTCCTGAAAGAACAGGAAAAAAAAAAAAAAAAAACCTGCAAGTTCTTAGCACAGCAGTATTCATTCTCTTGAAAAGAGAGCAATCCCTGATGGTAGGCTCTCGGTACCTCTAACAATCTTCATTCCTCTGAAAGGAGAGTGTCTGCCTAACGCCAGGACCTCAGCCTATCAATTCTCATTTTCTTGAACAGAAAGCCATCCTTGAAATGGCAAGCTCTCAGTTTAGCCATCTTCATTCTTCTCACAGGTGAGAAATCCTCCACATGGCAAGCTCTCAGTGTAGCCATCTTTCTTCTCACAGGGTGAGAAAGCCTCCACACGGCAAGCTCTCAGTGTAGCCATCTTCATTCTTCTCACAGGTGAGAAAGCCTCCACATAGCAAGCTCTCAGTATAGCCATCTTCATTCTTCTCACTGGTGAGAAAGCCTCCACACGGCAAGCTCTCAGTATAGCCATCTTCATTCTTCTCTGGTGAGAAAGCCTCCACACGGCAAGCTCTCAGTATAACCATCTTCATTCTTCTCACTGGTGAGAAAGCCTCCACATGGCCATCGCCTAACATAACATAGCAGTCTTCATTACCCTGAAAGGAAGAAATCCTATGACCACCAGTATGGCCAAAGATACAATCCTCTCACCCCCTTAAAATTTACTTAGTGGCCTAGCGTTTGCTTCTGAGAGTGCATAGATCAGGTGATATTCAAGCTGCTCAACTGCAGCTCGATAATAAACAGAGATAACAAACAAACAAAGCCTTTCCTGGAAGCACTGACCATACAACAAACAAAATAATGACCACATACACACAAAAAAGAATGTATCCAAGACCTGCAGTTGGAATATCTAGAGAACAGGGGAAACATCACATGATTCCCAGTACGCTACTTTTGTTCAAAATTTCCGGCAGCTTCTATTCTAAGCAGCACTATGGCCTAGGGTGTGCCAAATATACGCTGTTCAGTCAAGCTCACCACCCGGTTATTAACTGGGTGGAGAGCCTGATGGAACAGTTCAGTCAAACCTTTCTATTTAACCTTTGCCACAGTTTTGGGATGCACAAGATTCAGGGACACAATGAAACCTCTTAATCATAATACTTCTATGAAAATTTAGATAGCAGAAACTTTATTATCTGCTTTTCATACCATGTTTGTTTTTCAGAGTCAAAATGTTTGAAAAAAAAAAAAAAAAAAAAAAAAAAAACCTTCTACGTTAACAAAAAGTAAATAAAAAAAAAAATAAATGGTTACACAATTTGAAGTACACCCTCATGGCAATATAGATAAGACAGCAGCCATATATCATCATCTTTACCAGACGTCACTTTTAACTACAAACTCTCGACAATACAGTCTCTCAAGACCCCCCACATTTCACGGCGACTTCACCTGTCTCACCCCTACCAGTGACGTGAAAGACCTCACCTGTCTCACCCCTGCCAATGACATGAAAGACCTCACCTGTCTCACCCCTGTCAATGACGTTGGAGACGTCACCTGTCTCACCCCTGCCAGTGACGTGAAAGACCTCACCTGTCTCACCCCTGCCAATGACGTCAGAGACCTCACCTGTCTCACCCCTGTCAATGACGTCAGAGACCTCACCTGTCTCACCCCTGCCAATGAACTGTGTGTCTCCCAAGACCGATATCCTTGAACACAGATCGCCTGTGAAATGTACCGATTGTGAAAGATTCACTTCATCAGGAGTTGATAGTCACAAGCAATCTCCAGTAAAGATTAATGGAAGACATTCACGGATAATATACAGGTTTAACAGAATTGGGAGGAGTGCAGAATATGCAGAAAGAATATTTATGGGGGAAGCTTCTCTGCCGACAGCAAAGAAGATAAAAGTGAGGAGGATTCTTAAAAAATTTTACTTGATACATAAAGTAGTGAGTACTTTGTAAGGCTTACATTTGCAGTCAAAAGTAGGTTTATGTTTTTTTTTTTCTTTCCTGAAACGTCACCCAGCACAAAAAACTTAAGTTGACAATCATTTAGCATCCTCCTGTTCCGTCTTTTTGCTGAAAACTATGTTCACAATCATTTTGTGCCCTCCTGTTCAGTCTTTTTGCAGAAAACTATGTTCACAATCATTTTGCGTCCTCCTGTTCAGTCTTTTTGCAGAAAACTATGTTCACACAATCATTCAGCATCCTCCTGTTCCATCTCTTTGCAGAAAACTATGTACACTATCATTTTGCGTCCTCCTGTTCAGACTTTTTGCAGAAAACTATGTTCACAATCATTTTGCGTCCTCCTGTTGTCTTTTTGCAGAAAACTATGTTCACAATCATTTTGCGCCCTCCTGTTCAGTCTTTCTGCAGAAAACTGTTCACAATCATTTTGCGTCGTCCTGTTCAGTCTTTCTGGCTCTAGTTCAGCCACTAAACACCAAGAAAAACAGGGTTTTGCACAAAGCACTGCAGTTAGAGACCGTCTCCATCACAGTCAATATGTATCAGGGAGTTGTTCATGAACTCAGATCATCAACATTTGGTCCTTTCCTACAACCGCCAGAGTCACAGCATCATTCACAGACCATTTGGGAACAGGCCAAAATCACAACCCAGAACAGGTACACCACAGCCCCAATGTCATCCCCTTCTCTTACTCTCTCCAGATTCAGGACCTCGATAGGGTACAATAACGTAAATTATCAGACAGCATCTGGACATTTGATTTGCTGCCACTAATCAAGGGAAGGCTAACAAAATCCATCATTTCTTGCACTCCCTGAATGTAGTTCCTTGTATTAGCATATCCTAATTACCACTCTCTCGCTGATCCTGAAGCTTGCAGAACGGACATTTTAACGTAATGGACATTTCAAGTATGGACAGGTATTTCCAGTGAGCAAGATTCCATTTCAAGTCATGGACAGGTAATTTCCACTCCCTGAGCACATCCCTGAGCCTCATGCCCTGCCTACACATCCTCATTACCACTCCCTCACTGCCTACACATCCTCATTACCACTCCCTCACTGTCTACATGTCCTCATTACCACTCCCTCACTGCCTACACATCCTCATTACCACTCCTCACTGCCTACACATCCTCTCACTCTCCTCACTGCACTACACATCCTCATTACCACTCCCTCACTGTCTACACATCCTCATTACCACTCCCTCACACTACACATCCTCATCACCACTCCTCACTGCCTACACATCCTACCACTCCTCACTGCCTACACGTCCTCATTACCACTCCCTCACTGCCTACACATCCTCATTACCACTCCCTCACTGCCTACACATCCACATTACCACTCCTCCTGCCTCCTCACTGCCTACACATCCCATTACCACTCCCTCACTGCCTACACATCCACATTACCACTCCCTCACTGCCTACACTCCCTACACTCCCTCACTGCCTACACGTCCTCATCACCACCACTACACGTCCTCCTACCACTCCCTCACTGTCACTACACGTCCTCATCACCACTCCCTCACTGCCTACACGTCCCTCATTCACCACTCCTCACTGCCTACACGTCCTCATCACCACTCCCTCACTGCCTACACGTCCTCATTACCACTCCCCATCACTGCCTACCAGACCTATTTTGGGGCATACCATTTTTCAAAGAAACAAAAAAAAAATGTCACTTTCAGAGCATGTAGTTCCCTACAAGTAGCTCCCCGCATGCATGCATCCTGAAGACCCCCACCCCCATCCTCCTCTATCCCACCTTTCCTTCTTCGCACCGGAGTGATTTTAGAGACAGGGAAATTCTAGACAAATTTGGATGACTTGCAGCTAACTATAAATTTCTACTCCTCCTTGCAATGTTAAGGCACCACAAAACTGGAGCAAATGTAAAGATTTGGACCACGGTTTTGCTACTACTGAGAAATGGGAGGGATATCCAACTGAAGATCAATCATACGAGCCATGGTGGAATATAACTAGAACTGTTAGAAATAAGAATCTACACTGTCTTCCGAGTCATATTCACTATCCCTCTCTGCCAAAGTGTTCACTTTCTTCAAAATCAAAGACATGATGGCGTCGTCATACGTGGGGCCACTTTTCCCCTTGTAACGGCAGTGCGGACACTCCGCATGACAGCAAAGCACGTCCAACGGGATTCTTCCCCTAGCAATGCCCGCATCGAGCGCTGGCTCAGGTATGTAACCAAGGAAGGTCCAAATTCTGGTGCTGAAGCAGAACTTAGCCACTGACTGTCGAGTCCAACCTGTGCTGGGACTTCCCCCAAACAGATAGAGCTGTTCATCCACAGACGTGTAGGCCACCCTCCGTCTGGCAGCTTTAAAGCTAGGATGCGGAATGGCAAAGTCTCTGGTGCTGATGATGTTCCCGTCTTTCTGAGAGAAGAACTCTCCAACTGGGCGACCCCATGGCACAACTGACAAAGCCCTCAGGAAGACCAAGAGCCAGCGACTTGTTGGTCAGCTTTCTCTGCACCTCCGTACAGCTGTCCGTCTCAACACTGTAAACAAACAGTTTGGTCTGGTAAGCACCTGGCACAGGAGCTGTATAGTCAAAGCAGTGGGTGCCCTTGACGTAAATGAAGTCTCCATCAAGCGTGCTCCTCTCGCGTCTCTGCATGCATGTGACATGAATTTCTGAATCCACAGAGCACTGGAAAATCCCCGTCTTGACTTCAAAAGATGACGACTCTGCAAAGATAAATCAGAATGTTAATCAAAGTACCAACATCAGGTATCCATCAAGTGTTCATCAAAACAACCAAGCTGACCACACTGAGCCTTTTCGGGGCTGTAAAACTCGCGCACAGTAAACACTATTTCACCTCCGAGATCACAGTGAAACTAACATGGGTGAAACCAGGAAACAATGAAAAGCAGGAGACTGGGGTCCAGGGGGCTGCCTTAGCTCCCCCTGAGAGGGTCAAGGGGCAGAGCTGCTTTTCAGGGTCTGGGGGCAAAGCCCCCTGCAGCATAAGGGTTTCAACAACTTTGACAGGTAAAAACTAGGCATTTTAAAACACCTTGCCTGCTTGTAAACTCTGGGTATGTTGACACCTTGCCTCCTCGTAAAATCTGGGCATTTTGACACCTTGCCTTTTTGTAAAATCTGGGAATTCTGACACCTTGCCTTCTTGTAAAATCTGGGCATCTTGACACCTTGCCTCTGTAAAACCTGGATATTTTGAGCCACCTTGCCTCCTTGTAAAATCTGGACATTTTGAGACAGCTTGTAAAATCTGGGCATCTTGACACCTTGCCTCCTTGTAAAGTCTGGGGCATTTTGACACCTTGCCTTCTTGTAAAATCTGGGAATTTTGACACTTTGCCTCCTTGTAAAACCTGGGTTTTTTGACACCTTGCCAAATCTGGGCATTTTTGAGACACCTTGCATCCTTGTAAAATCTGGACATTTTGACAGCCTCCATATAAATCTGGGCATTCTGACACCTTGCCTCTTCATAAGAACTGGGCATTTTGACATCTTGCCTCCTTATCAAGTCTGGGCATTTTGATACACCTTGTCTCTTTGTAAAATCTGGGCATTTTGGGACACCTTGCCTCCTAAAATCTAGGCATTTTGACATCTTTCCTCCATGTAAAATCTGGGCATTTTGCTACTTTTTTCCTGTGTAAAATCTGGGCATTTTGAGACACCTTGCCTCCTTGTCTTTCTTTCTTTCTGCGTACGCAGGCCTATACGCCTGCGGACACCCCTTGTGTATACAGGCAAGTATCAATCCCACCTACCCAACAAAGGGAGTGGAGTTTTGTGTGTATGATTGTTTTTTATCCCGCCATTAAGGCAGCCATACTCCAACTTCGGGGATGGTGCATACTATGTGTAACATGTCATCCATACCAACGGCCATACTGGCCTTCTCTTCCGAAAGTTGGTCATGGGATTTTACGTGTGTGCAAGATGTTATGCATGCTTTCATACACGGAACCTGGGTTCATAGTCTCATTTGAAGGACTGCATGGGAAATGGTGTCAGAATCAATGAGAACTATGAGGGAAAAAATCCCCCTGTACCAAAACGGCCTGGCGGAGATTCAAACCTGCAACCCCAGGATCACCAAGATTACGAGTCCGGCTGCCTCCTTGTCAAATCTGGGCATTTTGAGACACCTTGCCTCCTTGGGCATTTTGACACCTTGCCTCCAGGTAAAATCTGGGCATTTTGAGACACCTTGCCTCCTTGTCAAATCTGAGCATTTTGAGACACATTTCATCCTCTAAGAACTGGGCATCTTGAGATACCTTGCCTCTTTCAATCATGCAACCCACAAGACCACCATTAAAACTGGCATTAATGGTACTAACCTGTATGCAGTCCAGTTCATTTAATTCAAGAAACCGGAGGCAGCAATAATTTTTCTGTTGACCACTTTTGAATCTTACGAAGACAGCTTGCAGTTTGACCTCAAGAAATGGTGTGTGGTGACCAGAGTTTGTGCATCTGGTGTTAAAAGAACTCCCTTGTATGGAAAACTAAGACTTTTTCCCTCTTCAACCTAAAACTCAGTTGGTCTTGTTTGTTCAAGCAGTAAGTTTCCCACTGCGACCCTGTTATCTCAGGAGGAAGGGGTGGGAGTGGCGTAAGGGTGGGGTGGGGGTTATTGGTGCAACAGGAATGTGGCTTGGTTCATATCTTAAAACTGTGAAATTAAACACGATACTTGAATTTTAACCTCAAATCCAGTGGCTTGATTCAGATCTTAAAACTGTGAAATTAAACATGATACTTGAATTTTAACTTCGAATCCCCAAATCCTCAAATTTTCCCTAAATTCACTGTACCAACAGAATGTCACGGATTAGTAGCACAGATTTTCCGAGTCTAACAAAGTACTGAAACCTTCAGGAACAAAATAAGTCATTCTATATAGTCTGCACACTAAATAATCAGCTTCTGTTGTGAAGGAAAAAACACCCCCCAAACTTCAACAATTTTGTGAAACTGAAGTCTATATAGTCTGCATACTAAATAATCAACTTCTGTTGTGAAGGAAAAAACACCCCCCAAACTTCAACAATTTTGTTAAACTGAAGGTATCACTTGCAAGAAGATTTGTCTTCTAACTACCTGGGGGAAAAAAAATAACAAGAACAGATTACTGAATACTGGACTTTAGATTGTGATGGAATTCAGCAAAAATGTGCTTTTGCACAAGTGCACTGAGCTATTGCCCCCCACCCCTCTCCCCCCCCAACACACACTGTGGTGATGATGTACCTCTTGTCCATCTCCTCTTTGCTTTTTGATAAACAGGCAGTTTTTATTTTAGGCCAGAGTTCATGTTCATCCCTTTTCTGCTTGCTTTTGTGCAGCAAATAAATCTGTTTCTTGTTAAAAGTTTGCCAAACTTCCTCTGAAATCAAAACGCCAAAGGTGATGCCCCCACAGGCAAATCATGGGACACACCCACTGACTGACCCAGTTTCCTGACTGTCAAAACTTTCTTGGGGCTTAACTTCTTGTTGTCTACCACTCCAGTCAACAATTAAAGAATCTCTAGCAAGTTTTGTTTTTCAAATTTTCTTTTCTTGAGGGGCTGGGCCCAGCAGCAATGGGCAATTTGACGTCGTCGTCGTCATCATCACCCGAATCATACCGATTCCGGCCTCAAAATCAGTCAGCAGTCGATCTTTATTATAACTAGGTCAAGATCGATGTCTCGCTTCTAATCACTCTTCCTGAGTGTAGCCTGCAAATACGCTCTCTTCATCAACATCACATCAGAAAATGAATTCTACAAGTTGCATAGTTACTTGATCCGCCATTTCCCAGAAAATCTTCATGAAAAAAAAAGCCAAACTTTGAAAATTCACAGCAGCAAAACTACTCCACCAAAACTCATGCAACAAAAAACAAACTGGCGTCCAGAAACTTCCGCACAGGAAGACTCTTCTGTCACGTGCCACGATTGCATTCTGGGATATGTAATGGTGAAAGCGAAAGTGAACCTAGTATTCAGCAGTCGATCTCGGTCAATGCAGTGTTAGAAGAAATCTCGCAGTCGATCTCGGTTGATGCGGTTGGCACTGGGTTAAATTCTGGTCATAAATTAATTTCCAGTAGAAGCAAAAATAAAGTAATGTGAAATGTATCGATTTTTGTTTACCTTTTATGAAACAGGTTCTAATAAACTTTACATGTAAGTTGTATTAATAATACACTGGAGTGAAGCTTAAGGATATACTAATCTCCAGATTATCATAAATCAGGCATGAAAAATTAGAGTTGTAAGATCAGTAAGCGTGACTGCTTCACCGAAATAAATCAAGATGAAATTTGTCCTATAAACAGAACGTTTTGGAAAATACAGATCAAACAATATTTGTTCACTTTGCCTACTTAACTAACAAACTGGTGCTATGTCACACAATAGAGATCTAGGAATCATAAATGGCCTGTTTAAAGTGGGCCTTTCAGCTTGCCTTAACTGTCAAGATAAATGCGTGATTAATGTACTTGTATTTCTAATTAATTCACTCCAGTCCTGCACGGTTCACTCCAGTCCTGCATGAAGCCAAGCGTGCTCGTCGATGTGCGGAGCGTGCCTGGCGGGAAGACTGGTCTCACAGTGCACAAGCAGATTTTCACACAAAAGAAGGATGAGGTAAACTGTTTACTTCTTGAAGCACAAGAAGATTTCTATTCTTCTAAAATCAATGAAAGTCAGACTTGTAAAGAACTGTTTGCCATAACTAATTCTCTGCTGGGAAAGATCAACACGTCCCCCCCCCCCCCCCCCTAGCAACATTCCTCATACCGAACTTGCCCAATAGTTCAGCGACTTTTTCAACAGCAAAATCCAATGAATCAGACAGAACACTGACAGTATGCAGACTTCTCATGTTCCCACAACCTGTCCTGATGTTGAAACACCCCTTGCTTTCTTTTCACCAGTGTCTGAAGACACAGTGAGTAAGATCCTGAAAGACATGCCCCACAAACGTGTGAACTGGATCCGATACCCATGTCACTTCTGTTCGAGAACTCAGATCTCTTCATTCCCATTCTTACCCGCCTTGTCAATGAGTCTGTTCAGTCTGGCGAGTTTCCAAAGGAACACAAGCTCGCTCTTGTCAGGCCTCTACTGAAAAGGGCTGGTATGGACCCAAATCAGCTGAAAACTACCGTCCAGTCTCAAATCTTCCCTTTGTTTCCAAACTCATAGACAGAGTTGTTGTTCTCTCACAGCTCCTATCCCATCTCGAGATTAACTGTCTTCAAAATCCCTTTCAGTCTGCCTATTGTGCTGGTCACAGTACCGAAACTGCTCTTCTTCGTGTTGTAAATGATCTCCTTGTCGCTGCCGATGAACAAAAGGTCTCTATCCTTGCTCTACTTGATCTATCCGCTGCTTTCGACACAATGATCACTCCATTCTTGTGCAACGTCTGCAGCACTATTTCGGCACTACAGGAACAGCCCTTCAACGGTTCAAGTCATACCTGTCGGATAGACACCAGTCAGTCGTCGTCAACAACGTCAGATCTTGTTCAGCCAAGCTGGAATCTGGGGTTCCACAGGGCTCTCTGTCCTTGGACCTGTACTCTTTGTAATGTACACGCATCCTCTCTCTCAGATCCTTGAAACCCACTCCTGTCCTCACCAGATGTTTGCCGACGACACCCAGCTAAGACGCTCGGGGAATGCCTCTGATCTCGACCAAATGAAGGGCGAATTGTCTGAATGTGTGTCCGTCGTTCGAGACTGGATGGCTGAAAACAAACTTCAGCTAAACCATGATAAAACTGAAGCCTTACTGTTCAGCTCACCAGGAGCAAAAACACCTGCTCTTTCTGTAAATGCTTCACTTCTGATCTGCAGTCCTGTTATCCCCTTCTCAAAAAAGGTTAAAAACCTTGGCGTCTTTATCAACAGCGATCTTGATATGAAGGCACAGGTGAACCATGTCTGTAAAATATGCTTTCTGGAAATTAGACGTATAGGTGCTGTCCGACATCTCCTTACCACTGAAGCAACCAAAACTCTCACCACTTCTCTCGTGCTTTCGCGCCTCTATTACTGTAATTCTCTACTAGCAGGCCTTCCCGACTGCCTCACCAAAAAACTTCAGCACGTTCAAAACTTTGCAGCTAGACTAATCCTCAAAGCTCCCTTCAAAGAACACCCTCAGCTATTATTACGCAGACTCACTGGTTGTTGCCGGTCAAAGCCAGGGTGACATACAAAATCGCATGCCTCTGTTTCAATGCTGGTAAATCTGGAACTCCAGCCTATCTGTCTGACCTTCTAAACTCATACTGCCCAGCTAGAACCCTTCGTTCGTCTTCTGACTCTTTGCTCCTGGTTCCTCCCAGATTCAAATACAAAAGAAGGGGGGATCGATCCTTCTCCTTCCTGGCTCCTAAAACTTGGAAATCTCTTCCACACGACATCAGGCATTGTGACTCTTTTCCAGTCTTTAAAATGAAACTAAAAACTCATCTTTTTACCGTCTATTTCGGCTGATAATTCAAAAATCCCGGTTATACACAGATGTCAGTTTGTATGAGTGCGTGTGTGTGAAGATGCACGCGAGTAGCTGTGCATGCCCGCTTCCCCATGTGCTGTGCATTATCTGCTTCGCCGTGCCTGGGTGTGTTGCGTGTGCTTCGCGTGCGCGGTTGCCTGGGTGTGGTGCGTGTGCGTGTGTGCGTGTGTGTGTGCGCGTGTTTTCGTTAGCGCGTGTTTTCGTTAGTTGTAAAGCGCTTAGAGCTAATCTAGGATTTGCACTATAGAAATATTCATTATTATTATTATTAATTAGGATAATACTTTTAAAATGTTTTTTTTTTTTTTTTTTTCCTTTTTGCAAGCACAGACCTGTTTACCCATACGATTTCACCAAATTTTGTTCCATTGAAAGGCGAAAACTTGATGAACTTAAAATTAAAACGAATTTTTTAAGCCAGGAAAGATTCTAGAAGACAAACACAACACAACACACAAACATGAATACACATATACAGTATTTGTGTAGGGCTCACAGCCACGTCTTACTTATACCACTCACGGGTGTTTTGATCAACTCCATGGAAGCTGCACATGGTAACAAGGTCCATCGCCTTTCTTCTCACTGTTTCTCTTCTCTTTGGAACTCTGGGCAGCTTTCTTGCGAGGGGATGTCTTTTTTGGGCACTTGCTGGATGCCACACACAAACAGTCGGCCATTGCAGGAATGAAGAGAGAGTGGAATTCAATGTCGAAGTTCTCTGAAGGGCAACTGAACTGAAAACCAAGATCAAACAACAGAACACTGTCGACAAGTGCTGGACATTCTGTAGGTTTTGATCATCATCACTGCGGCGCGCTAATGGAGCTGATATATATTTCAGAAAAAAAAAATGTTTTTGTCGGAAATAAAAAAGCTTTCTCTTTTTAAGAATAGTTCTGATTAAAAATAAAATGCACACTAATTGAGCTAATTTCAGAGAAAACATTTCTTGCTGGAAGAATTATTTTTTTCTTTTAAGAATAGTTCTGATTAAAATCACACACCTCCAAGTTTTCTTCCCCCCACCCCCCCCCCCCTTTTTTTTTTGTCATCTGTTGAGTGCCGCACCACCGTTCATCCTCTTGCTGCCCCACTACTGGGCACTCTACATGAAGCAACAACCACTACCAGTTGTCATGAGGCCACCCACAGGAGCGGACACCGTGCTGCTATAAATCGATTTTGCTGGCAAGTGAAAGTCCCCTTTCTAATTCAAAGTACACTGCCCCCACAAGGTCTAATTTTTCACAAGTGAAGCTAACAGTGAGTGAATCCCCCCCCCCCCCCCCCCCCCCCCCCACCAGGACGCCACTACATCCTTCAAACAACAGTCCCTATAAACTTGCTGATACTGGCAACTTTAATACAAACTCATCTGGAGAAAGTGAGGAAACAAAAATACTGAAAATGAGGTTACCGTGACATTCTTTTCTTTATGATCAGTGATGATTAGGGTGATAGAGATGATCTAGTGGAGTTCCATTCTACTCTGAAACTCTATATAACATACCAACAGCCGTGGCGAAGCAAGCATGAAGCTGGTGAAGCATGGACTCCCGGCTGGGAGGTCATGGCTTCCATTCCCATCAGTCATGTGGGATTTTTCTGCCCCAGCCAGCTCCAAGCCAGAGCTGAGTTTGTTACGAGCTCAACTGGGAAAACTGGGACCAAACACTCAAATTTCATCCAACTAACGGATGCCTCTCTGAGAATGTTGCTCAAACTTCCAGACCAGCACAGCAGGTGTCTGTATCTCTCGGGCCTGGTTGACACCAGGATATATTATGAAAGTAAACGTAGAGTACAGCCCTGTCATGCAGTCTCAGACTGGAATGGAAATTTGCAGCATCATCATCCTCATTCTCATCCATCAGCATAAAAAAAAGCCTCAAATTCTGTAGCCCTTCACGCCCTGCTCTCATTGTGACCTAAGTTTCTACATCCTCTCCATGTCTGTGGCCTTGGTTTGATTCTGTTGGGGTCAAGGGTATTGGCGAGTCCATGGGGGCTGAATGAATGAATGAATGATGAATGAACGTGGTGATGCCCTTCAGAGGGAGAGCTCACTCACAGCGACTACGTGACTAAGCAATTATCATTGTCAGCAGGGGGCTTAGTACGTGGTGTCCTGCGTATGTTGAATCAGACCACGTGCCACTGAACATCTCCGAAGTGACTTAATAATAATAATAATAATGAATACTTCTATAGCGCCTATTCTCGGCTGGAGACCAAGCTCTAAGCGCTTTACAATCCACACTCGTTACACAACGGGCTGCCTACCTGGGTAGTGCCGACTGAAGAGCTGCCAGCTGGCGCTTCATTCAGTCAATTCCCGTGTCATCCAGTTGATATCGTTCAATATCGTTCACTCAGTTTCCTTAAATCCTTCATTCTTTCCATTTCTCACGCACGATGCATGCTGTATGTAACGTGTCATCCATACCAACGGCCAAACTGGCCTTCTCTTCCGAAAGTTGGTGATGGGATTTTACATGTGTGCAAGATGTTATGCGTGCGTTCACACACAGAATCTCGGTTTATAGTCTCATTCGAAGGACTCTATGGGGAATGAAGCAGAACTAATGTTAACTCCGAGGGAAAAATCCCGCTGTACCAAAAAGGCCCGGTGGAGGAGATTTGAACCCGCAACCCTTGGATTACGAGTCTGGTGTTCTACCAACTGAGCTATTCCGGCAGCAGCGCAGTATCTCCTCCGGTGGGTTGCCTCGGAAGGCTTGAACTTGACAGTTCCCTGTCAGCTGCTGGTGCTGGGGCTGCAGTCAGACTGGCTGGGCTGTGTCTGTGGGCAGGGTATCGGAACGAGTGGTGTGGGTGCAATGCCACTGAGGTGGCACGCACAGAAGATGGGACAGAAAAAAAAACCCTGTATGAAACATCAATTTCATTCTTCTTTCCTAGTTTTTCTCTTGCTCTCACCTTGATCAGACTCCACTTGTTCTCCTGGAAAGAGTAGCTCAGGATCTCATTTGTCCTCTCACACTCTGGTGGTCTGTATAGAGTTCGTCACTAGCAATTTCCCGTCACCAGTCAGGGTCATCAGGGGGGTTCCAAATGCCGTAGGGAAGGTCTGGCAGTTTTCACACTACGGCCATCACAAGGAAAATAGGCCTGTAGTTTGCTGGAGCTCATTACACGCCATTCAAATTCTTTCCTGTCAAGTCGTTCCCCGGCTCCCCCACCCAATATGACGACGTCCAGCATGACCCCAGAGCCACATGGGGTGAAATCGGCACTGCCTCGTTTCTGAGCTTCTTGGAGGTGAAGCTGTGGAGGATAAAACAGACAAACACATCAACACACACAGCGCTCAGGACTCTCTCATAATACTGCTGACTTCATCACACTGAAATTTCCCATAAGCTTCAGCTACAGCCTGAATGCAGGAACCAGGAATGTTCAGAATGCTTGTGGCTTGTCTGTATTCTATTCATTCCTTAACTTATTTCTGTATGCCATTCTTTAACTGAACAAACTTATGCACTATGCACCTAGTTGCAAAGTGAGGGGACTGCAGGCAGAAATCTAACAACAACTTTATCAATAATCTTTTTAATACTATGCACCTAGCTTGTCAGTTGTCTGTCTTGGTGATACTTTTCTTTGTTCTTAATAGCCTGACCTTTTGGTTCATAATCCAACATCCCTAAGATTTGCTCATCTTGCTGATCCTAGGTTTGCGGAGACAGAAAAGGGCTCAACATATTCTGAGAGCTGTCCTGGGTTTGCGCAAATGGAATCGACTGTATGAAAGCTCCTCTGAATTTGTAATCAGCAAGTGACGCAACTCTGGTGACAGGAAACAGTTTGTGGCCTGTTGACATATATCTGCATTTGCGATTCTCAAGAAAACATTTTCAAACAGTACAGCCAAATATATGCAAGTTTACAATACTTTGGGAAAAAAAAGACCGACATTTCAGACAAAGGGGTTGCTATGAAAGATTTCAGGGGCTTTTCAAAGTTTCAAATTCAGCAGCCCTTTCACTACATCTAAATCAAGCACCCAGCAAGCATTATTCTACAGGTTTCCTTCCCTCCCTTGAGGAACGATCATTCAGTGTTCAAAGAAGAATTGGTTTTCATTTCGTTGCGACTCGGCAATGCCAACAAGATCATGAATCATGGGAGCAAGTTACGATTGAAAATATGGCCCATCATTCATTCACGCTCAAGACATGAACTGAAGGTTCTTCAAGTTAAGAACAGTCTTCAGAATAAAACAATAATTGTCCAAAACCAAAAGATAGAAGAGGACGCTGTGGGTGGCAATCTGCAAGTCTGTACGGTCTGTAAAAGGGGATCTTTAGCAAGTATATATGCAAGATAGACAGACAGACAGACAGATGAGACAGACAGACACAGACAGATGGAAGTTGGACAAAACAGACATATTTCAAAGAAACTCAAAAATCCTGTACTTAAAATGGTAAGCACTGGCACATGTGACAGGCATGGCGTAAAACATAAATACAGCAAACCTTTAACCATGTCTGAATGACTACATGAAAAAAATTTTGCATGCAAATGCACATCAGGACAGCTTCATGGTAAAAGTAATATCACTACAACTAGTATCAGTGACAATATATGGCTGATTTTAAACAAATGATGGTAGGGTGGCTGACACCCCTAATCACACCCCCAGTAACTAATAGCATGAGCTGTGCGCCAGTCTGTATACCTTCCATTCCATATGTCAGACCCCAAACCAGTATACTATCAATACTGAGTCTGAATTACAATCATGACGACGGTGTGCTACTCCCCATCTGATTCCCCAACAGGATCTGGTAACTACATACATCGGAGTTTCTTATATTTTTGTTTTTTTAGAAATACCTGTCTACACAAATGCTTTTAACCAACAACTATGTGTGAACATACTCTTGTTAATTAGGGTCAAAAAAAAAGAAATGAAAATAAAGAGAGAGTCAGTGAGAAGAGAGAGAGAGAGAGAGAGAGAGAGAGAGAGAAGAGAGAGAAGGGAGCTCACAGACCTGCCAACCCCCTAAGAGACCAATGAGTAAGAATTGATGCTCAGTGAGGCAGAAATGTGTAATTTCAGAGAGCTAAGAGTAATCAAGCGCGACACTTACCTTTTTTCAAACAAACACGATGCGATGAAATTGTTCGCACATTTTTGTGAACTTTACTTTTCTTCAAAAACAAGCTTTTCTTTTTATGTGTCACAAGAAATCTTTACAAATTATGAAAATGTAGAATACACTTGAAATGCATATCACTGATATGCGAACATATGCGATGACACCTTTGTTCTTGCCAGTCATCACATTTGCATTATCACAAACCAAAGACAGGCAGTTCTGCCATAGCACACCAAGACTTGATAGTTCGCCAGAAACAACCTCAAAAATGTTCTCCCCTGTTGCTGACTCTGTGCATGTGGGGTTGGCTATCAGCTCAGTGGCGATTGTGTCATTCTTTTAGTATTGCACCACCCCAGGAAAGAATTTGTCCCCGCCCCCCACCCTCTTTCCTGACTTCCATCAGTCCCCAACACAAACGGTCCATTCTGCAGTACCCCACGGTAAGGGTCCTCACAATGTGTGTTGTCTTTGTTCGACCGCTCTTTAACTGTTTGGCGATCTCTGAATCTGAGAACGCTTCTTTAAAAAGCTGGGATGCATGGTCAGCTGCGTTAAGAGCGATGTTGTGCTCTTGGATTACCACTAGAAAGAGTACCACTAGTGTTGACATTTTCCCCAACCCTACCTGCCCGAAGCACATGCCACATTATCCAAAAGGAAGGTAGGGAGAGGAGCAAGGGCGAGAGAGAGTCTAAATTCATCACTCCTACATCTTGACCAAAACTCTTCTTTTGAAGAGTAAATGCTTTCATAGTTTGCTCCTTCAGTGCTATGTGTAAACATTTTGTGGCTTATAAAAAAAGCTGGGGGGGTGGGGGTGGGGGGTCAGAAACAAAAACAAACAAAAAAGACAGAGAGAGAGAGAGAGAGAAAGAAGAAAATCCTTTTCCCTGTTATAAAAGTTATTCCTTTTTGAAAACAGTTATATATGGAAGCTGAAGAACAAAATCCATACCAGACAATCCTCCGACTGTTGGACCAGTGGGTGGCAAAGAACAGTATCTTTCAGGAAACCTTCAGTGACCAGGAGAAAGTTGAGCCCCTTGAACAGCTCTGGAAAATGCTCAACTCTGTTCTGATGGTCTTTTTCTGTCCACCTGTCAAATCACAACCAAAGACAAAGAAATTAATGGGTTAGAAAACATATTTCTCTGATTTTACCGTGTGTGTGCAAGAGTGTGTTTGTGCGTTATGTTTGAGTGCACATTTGCATGTATATCTTAGTGTGTGTGTGTGTGTGTGTGTGTGTGTGTGTGTGTGTGTGTGTGTGTGCGTGTGCGTGTTTATTTGCATGTGTGCGCTCATGTGTTCAAACACTTATGAAGCTCCTTTTTTTAAAATTCTAGAAAAAGAGAAGCAAAGAAGTTTAAATAATATCACAACACAACCTTTTCCTTTCTTCATCTTAAATTTTCTTTTTCAATCCATCACAGCTGAACTTTAAACCATGTGATGGGGGGGGGGGGTAAGTCCTATCTCAACCCCAGTTCAGATAAATACATTCAGCATCTCAAACTGTAGCAAGTTTTGCCCTGAAGCAATAGTCTGCCTGGCCATTTTCTGACATAAAAGGCTGAACTTGAATGTTTTCACACACTTGCCCTTTTCAGTAAATCAGCATCGCCTATGAACATACATGTGAAATATCTGTCTTTCTGCATTTTACGACTTGTGAAAATAACCCATGGAAACCATAGCTACATTGATGGGGTTCCCATATAAAAATATTTAGCTAACTAGCAAACTCTAAACTATCTTGGATTACCACTAGAAAGAGTACCACTAGTGTTGACATTTTCAAGGTTATTTCCAGATGTACAAGCTGTACTAAAGAGACATAGTGATATGCTCTATAAGTCAGAATACATGCGCAAAGTATTCCATAAATTACCGATGACTGCATACAGACGGGATAAAAAACTTGTGTGATACGTTGGTTCACCAGAAACCTGAAAGAGCAGTAAAGGGAAAAGCAGAAGCTTGTGATTGTGACACCCTGTTCTTCACTAGTAGCTTCAACAGTGTTGGACACAAAGCAGAAATATTCACACAATGTTATGAGTAATGTGACATGTGCAGATAGAAATTTGATATATGCTCGGTTGTGTAAACCGTGTGATAAGACAGTTTTATTTTGGTGAACCAGACATTCATTGAAAGAAAGAATAGCGGAACACAGACGTGACATCCAGTTCCAAAGAGAAAAGCCAATAATGCGACATTTCTTTCATCATTCAGTGGAAGACCTTGCTGTTGCAGTGTTGGCAAAAGCTTATGGTGAAAGCAAAAGCTTCAGACTTATTACTGAAGAAAAATGGATAAGGACATTAGACACAAGGATGCCAAATGGATGTAATGTTAAGACAAATCTGTAACAACCCTATCCAGATTTACCTATGAACAACATTGATGATTTGCAGAAAATTTATATACATATTTTTCAGATGACAGTCCTTGTATGCCATGCACAGTCACAGACAGGACTATGGTCACATTATTCTATGGGTTCATTTTCATTGTGATTTATGGAGCGTATTATGTTTTTGAAGTACACTGGTTACAGTATAACCATACACACACATACACGCATGCATGCACGCACGCACACATGCATACACACACACATACACAAAACTTGCCCCCCCCCCCCCCCCCCCCCCGACCTTCTTTTTTTTTTCTTTTTTCCCCTTGTTAATGACATCACATATTATGATGTCAAAACTTGCGTAATATCTTTATGAAGTCAATTCTTTGCTCTGACCAGTTGCCAAAGATGGACATCACGTAGTTGCATTATTTTTGTGTTTTTTTTTTCTCTTGAGAAAGGCCATGTGGCTGAAAATGAGAAGAGTGGCATTGTGATTTTCTATCTTGGATTAGGTTTGAAATTTACAGACCTGGTTACCCCTCAGAAATTCTATGTTTGGTTTTGGCCCTACAATGTGTACAACTGTGTGTAATATGTGTAAGTTTTTGCAACGCAAAGTAACTGCCAAGGAAACAATACTGAATGCATTCAAGACATAGAAACACTGAAAATGTATCATTATAAAAGATGTTTCTTATCATGAAAGGCATTAAAGTGGCTTCACTGAAAGGCATTAAAGTGGCTTCATTAACAATCAATGATTGTCAAACGAATCCGAGTTTCTTTCCAGTGTCTTCCAATGGGCAAAAGCCTTTGCTCAGAAAATTAACAACAACATTAACTGATGTGAATTTTTTTAATAACACTTTTTAAATAACTGTCTCTTCACTTTTTACTATACTGATAGACATAATTGGAAAAGAAATCTTGATGTAATCTATTTCTTTCATATGCTATTATGGGCACTTTTTCACTGTCTGTTGATAAGCTTAGCAGTCTTTCTGAAGAGCATAATAATTATGATGTGAATTTTTTTTTCAGATTTGAGTGATTTCAGCTCTTTTAAACTGTCAGCTGAGACGCTGCAAACTGCATCTATGAAGAACTTGAAAATTGTATGATACGCTGGTTTGTACTTCTGTTCGCATTTCTTTTTTTTCTTTCTGACTACAGCTACCACCAATGAGTCTGAATTTTCACTGTTTCATGGGCGCGAGTCGAAGCTGAACGAGAAGCCATGCTGAGAGAGGAAGGAAGTGTGCATGCACCATGGGAACTTTTGAAAGTTGGACCAGACTCTTGGACTCAAACGGATAACGTGTTTAGCGCATTTTTGTGACCTCGGTCATCAAAATTTCGTATAATTCAGTTTTCAAACGTAGACTCGTATAGCTGTATTGAATTTTGTGAGATTATACGCAAAAATCGTACAGTGCACAGGTCTGAATGTACCATGTCACACAATTACATAAGTTCAGGGACATGTCCACTAATGGTTGGAACGCACAGGCCCGGGGGCAGAGATCACTTCCTTGACTGAAGATCTCCTTCAACACTCAACCTGGCAATCAGGCAGAAAACGGCATGTGAAGGTGGGACTGAGCCCCAACCATCAGGTGCTTTTGTCTGAAGATGCAATATATTATATTTCTGTACAAACTGAAGGATGAGGCCTGCAGAGCAAAATGACCTGTGTTCAGAACATGACGGTCACTGTGGGGAGAACTTTCCCACAGACCTTCACAGCAGAGACAGGAGCTTTACACATTAAGTCAGAATGCCAACATGAGGTCAGTGCGTTTCTCAGTGCACAAACAATTAAACACCTAGGTAAAACAATGAACAGTCAATCAAGTTTTCTAACCAAAGACTGTGAAATATGACGATTTAATTACTATGAGTCAAAAATGCAATACAGTTTTGTAACCAAGGCTGAAAATTACGTTGATTTCGTTACTAAGAGTAAAAAATTAAATACAGTTTGTAACCAAAGGCTGAGAAATATGACGATTTAATTACTATGAGTTAGAAATTTAGTTAGAAATTTAATAACAGTTTCCAACCAAAGGCTGAGAAATATGACGATTAAATTACTACAAGTTGAAAAATTAAATAACAGTTTCTAACCAAAGCTGAGAAATATGACGATTTAATTACTATGAGTTACAAATTAATACATTTCTAACCAAAGGCTGAGAAATATGATGATTTAATTATGAGTTAAAAGTTAAACAAGTTTTAACCAAAGACTGAGAAATATGATGATTTTATTACTATGAGTTCAAAATTAACTACAGTTTTCTAACCAAAGGCTGAGAAATATGATTTAATGAGTTAAAAATATACATGATCAGTTGAATTAAAAGAAAGAATAATTACAACAACAACAACAAAAAAAAAACCCAGCAAAAGTAGTCCACCGTACGGACAAGGAAGTGGAAGAAGTCTTCTCGCTTTACGTAGGACAGAGTGGGGTCCTGGAAGAAGGACAGAACACAGAGGCCTGGGTCATGTCCAGCAGCTGGTCCCCTTGCAGCAGCTCCGGCAGATGACCACAGACAAAATGGAAAGCTGCTTTGTACACAGCGTCCAAGTTGTACTGGCTGGCCATCAGCATGACCTGCGACAACAACAACAAAACCTGGTCAGGAGGGGAGGGGAGTAAGATGGGGAGGGAGGACAGGCGGTGTGGGTTTCTGCCCTCCTACCTCCCACGCCCCTCTCAATGCGTCACACCAGAGCCACTCATTCCTACTCACTGTACACACCCACACTCTCAGACTGGTCCTCTTGCAGCCTCAGCACCCAGCAGTCTCCAGGAAGCTATCCAAAACAGGTCTGGGATACTGACTACTGCTCAAGTCCCTTCAGTGGTATTCAGCTGTGCCTGTTCCATTATGCACAAAACACCACCCAACTGACCCCTCCAGTGACTACTGCAGAATCCCTCTAGCAGTATTCAGGACGACCTGTTCCATTCATTCACAAACCACCACCAATGGACCCCTCTAGTGACTGTATTGCAGAGTCCTTCCGGCGGTATTCAGCTGTGCCTGTTCCATCATACACAAACCACCACCAACTCTACTGACAGTATCATGTGTTTACTTATAAAGCCAGCGTTTTGCTCTAACCACCTACAGACAATGGTCTTGCACACCCTTTTTTTTTTCCTTCTCTTTTTCTATTTTTCATTAGAAAAATTAATTACCTCTCGCTCTCTCTCTTCCCCCCTAACCCACCAACCTATCGCTCCTCCCTCACACAAAGTGTATAGTTTCTCATCGTATAGAGCCAGTGTTAAGCATCTCCCTTATACACAAAACACCACCAACTGATCTCTCTAGTGACTGGATTGCCCAGTCCCTCAGGCAGTATTCAGTAGGGCCTGTTCCACCATACACTAAACACCACCAACTCTACTGGCGGTATCATGTTATATAATGCCTGCGTCAGTATCTCCCTTCAGGGGTGGAATGATTGGATCTTTTCTCCAGCCAGGAAATGGGACGCAGGTCTGGCATGAGGAAGAAAAACGGACAGAGGACAATGCTCCTCCACTGAAAGGTCAGAAGTTCAGCTAACTTTCGCAACCTTTAACAACAGCACGTTCCGAGTGGAAACTGGCAGCGACTGACCTGAACACAGTTTCCAAGGTGAAGATTGGCGTCTTCCAGGAACTGCGCACACCGGGCGGTCAGGTCCTCCATCAACAAGTAGTCGGCCACCTCCAGGACGTGCTGGACATTGTCCATGGAGAGCTCCAGCTTCCCTGTGTAGAGAAACTTGATGGCGGCCTTCATAGCGTCCGCGTCCCCATAAGTCAGTTTCACGTCACCTGTAGATAAACACTGCATTACCTTAGGCTGTGTATTCGTGAAAGAGAGAAAAAGAGAACGGGGGTGGGGGGGGTGGGGGTGGGGAGGGTGGGGGGGTTGAGTGAGAGAGAGAGAGAGAGAGACAGACAGACAGACAGACAGGCATGCAGACAGAGACAGAGAGAAAGAGAGAGAGAGATCAGATAAGACATTTACTCAATCAACTTCAGGGCCAAATTGTATTTGGGTGCCACTGAATGTCATTCTCAGCCTATGCCTGAAAACATCCAGGCAAAGTAGATCATTCATTGCAATCAGTTTATCAAGTCATTAACAATCAGTGTTTGGAAAGAGAGATAGCTTGCACAGCTTTCCTCATAGGCCTGCTAAATTTTACAGAGTAATTTCAACAATTAGTTCATTTTTTTCCCCTTTTGATTAAAAACCTGACTCGTGCAAAATACATAATAATATTATAGTCTGTCACTCAAACCAGCAAAAGTTTGAAAATGTATCATCTTTGCATGAAATTTCTATGAGTTTATACATAATAATTTTGCTATAAGCATATGAAACTGTTGGCCTCTAACTAAAATAGATTTTGAGACATCAGTTTCGATAAAATGTGAGAGATAAATCTGTCAACCATTTGTACTATAATTGTAGGTCGACTAACTGTGTGACGCACCTTGCGCCTTTTGACGCCAGTAGTACGCTATAGCTTTGTGTGTGAGCATTTTGAGTATTCAGCTTGATTTTTTTGCTTTGAATTAGGGTATGGTCTTCTGGTGTATCACCTGCAACTGTTTTCAATAATCACAAATACAGGCTTCCCTTTGGCATGAAAACTAGTACTGGTTGAGGAAACTTAAAAGGTTTTGAGTCATTCTGGGAAATTCAAGATTAGCTCTTTCATCCCTACAACCTGGTTTTTCCGGTTTGCAGAAATCCTACCTTTCCTTCCTGCAGCCTGGAAAACTGGGCAGCACAAAATCCCTCCTTTCCTTCCTGCAGCCCGGGAAAATCAGTTCTCGCAGTAAGCGCTTTGAACTTAGCGCGAGTTGCGTCATCAGTACACGTCATGACCGGGTCGCTCGCGAGGCAGTGTTTATGAATGGAATGGATGCCAGACGGCCCCTACAGAGTGGGGGAAAGTGGTCGCCGCTCTAGTCTGGCCAGTTTGCTACTGCATACATGGCAGTTCTCACTTTACACTTCTTTTTTTTTTTCTCTCTAAATCCACGAATGAAGGGAATACTCATAGGAATCTAGAAACAAGTGGAAGTAATAGTTTATAGCAAAGTAAGAATGAAAGAGTTAATTAAGGGATTTTCTAATAACCTGTTTTTCCTAGATAGATGGTGTTAAGCCACTTGCGTTACCCCGTCACTTTGCGTGTGGCTACTACAAAAATAGCCCAAAAGTGACTGCCCTCTTCCTGGTGCAGTCTTGGGTTGATGCCATCAATGAGGTTGAGAGAAAAAGCTTGCAGTTAACCTTTTATTTTCAATCCATTTTGTCCTACTTGCAAACTTGGGAGTTAAGGTGAGAGTTTTGTATGTTTTTTATGTGAGCATGACCCGAGTTTACAAATTTCAAATGTGTGTGTGTGTGTGTGTGTGTGTGTGTGTGCGTGTGTGTGTGTGCGTGTGTGTGTGCGTGTGTGCGTGCTTGTACATGTGCTGCATCTGAGATTTTTTGAGAATTGTGCACCTTTCAGAGCTGACAGTTTTGAGACACTGTCTAATTTTTTTTTTTGGTACTGGAGGTAAGTCTCAAAGAGAGGCACCTCTGTAGGCGCGGAAAACTGAAACAAACTTAAAAGAAAAAATTCCTGTACCGCTGAAAAGACAGAGATAAACAAATTACAAGACAAGACACAAAGCGTTTCAACCTCTTTGGTCTTCCTCAAGCAAGACAAACACTGAAGACTATGAAAATGAAGAATGATCACTGATCTCTAACTGGGCAAAAAAAAAAAAAAATGGATGTGCCGATGCAATAACTCCGGTGGCTGAGCGGTAAACTGAAGATGTACCGGTCCATGATCAAAAACCCTGATCCCAATACGTATTTCCTTGCCCTTTTCTTTTCTCCTAGGACTTTGTAGCACTCCAAGGCTTGTGGTGGGTAGCTGGGAAGGTAGGTAGGAGGGGGGGGGGTAGGGGGAGAGACATGCAGGGCCAGGGGCAGGGGAGGGTACAGGAGAAGGGGGAGAGGGCGAAGGATGCGGGGAAGGGAAACAAGTTTTGCCACTTCAAGACAACAGTGAGAATTCACTCATGACTGTATCACACAACAGAAACACACACAACTGAATGTCATGTCAGCCAGTCCTACCTGTCACAGATTCATTCAGACCACTGTTGTACAAAGCCTGGAATAGGGGCAGGTGATCAGCACACACCAGTGAGCCTTTACCACCTGAAAACACCATCAAAGTAAATTAAATGGTCTGAAGTTCTGGTTTTTCCTCTTCTCTTTTTTTTTTTTTTTCATGAAGGTTCCAATGACGACAACAGTTGCATCCCACCATTAAACTTTACAGTGTCTTAACATTATACCCTTCGTTACTTCATTAAGAATCTCGTATTTTCCTGGATTTATTACCCACAAACAAGATAAACAAAATAAATAAATTAAATAACAAAACAAAACAAAACAAAACCAGAAAAATGAAAATGGTTCGGCAACAAAATGCCGCAATTTCAAATGGAAGTGTACAAATTATATTTATAAACGATAAACAGGACCGAAAAATGGTAGTGTTTACAAATTATATTCATAAAAGATAAACGGGGCCTTGTGTGGTGAATTTCTTGAACAGAATACAATGTTACCATATGTAGTAAATTTCTTGACCAAAAAAAAAAAAAAAAAAAAACAATGTTGAACTCAACCACAGGTACTTGAACAGCCTTTTAGCTGTGTCAGAGATACTAGACTCCAAGTGTTTACTATGAAAAATACAGAAACTGAAAAGGATTTACCCTACACAAACATGTTACTTAAAAAAAAAAAAAAAAAAAAAAAAAGGAAAAAAAAGGGGAACCACCAATACTGGCAAATGCACTGCATGTAACCCACTCAGAACAAATTATACTGGACAGGTCTTCTTTCATTCCCCAAATTAAATCTATCTGAAATAAGATAGAAACATAAATTACAGACTGAAAACAAATTTTAGATAAAACTGAACAAACTGTCTTATGAAGAAATCGCTTATTAAGACTGCAGTGTTAACACTTTTAAAAGAACACGATCAACCATCTTGTAAATGTGATTAGACAAATCACACTCCATAAGTCTGTAATTGTGAATGGACGAATTCACTCCCATAATTCTATAATCGTGAATGGACAAATTCACTCCCATAACTCTATAATTGTGAATGGACGAATTCACTCCCATAATTCTATAATTGTGAATGGACAAATTCACTCCATAATGCTATAATTGTGAATGGACAAATTCACTTCTTTATAATTCTATATCAACTGACTGTGTGGCACACCTTGCATCTTTTTGACATGAATGATTCGCCATTTAAACAATTCTGCTATTGACCAGCCTGGGTACTCTCACCACAACAACAGATTACTCCCCCACAAAGTTCGATCAATAGCATGGGCCAATAGTATCACTGCTTAAGTTGTTTTAGCTTGATTCTCTTTATTTCATTATGTAGTTAAGGGATCAAGACAATAGTCTGTAACATTTTCGAAATTCCCCCCCGTTTCCCCTTGTTTTCCCTCTGGGAGCTTGAAAGAATGGCTTAAATGCAATGCACACTGACCGAAGGGCGATCTGCTTCTGATACGCTGTGAGGATGTGGTTGAAAGTAGTCGGCTGATTTTTTTTTAGTTTTTAATTGTGAAATATACACACGTTCAAGTATATTGAGAGCATGCTAGTTTATTATTTTATTTACCAAAGCATCCAGTGATCCAGCTTTAATATTTTTGTCACAGAGGCAAGGGTCTGTCGTACTGTAATTCTCATTCAAGTTCATTAGTGTTTCAACAAGAACTGATCCACAATTTGGGCTTAGATTTCATGTGCGGTACTCAAAAGGAATTTCTTACACACACTAATAATTATGTTATACAGGGAACAGAAGAAAAGATCTCTGACATAACTTTTGTCCATGTCAGGTGATAAAAGATTTCCGATATACTTTTATCTATGTCACTTGAACAGCGTGTTTCATTGACAAGGTAAATTTGTTATCTGCTAGATT
>JADBJO010022941.1:0-27209 GCA_016801955.1 Conus betulinus
CATGTTTCTGTTTCGTTCTCTCTGTCTTTGAGCCATGTTGTTCTTTTGTCTTGCTGTCTGCCCTCGTTTCTGATTCCTGTCTGTCTGACTGCTGTCTGTCTGTCTGTCTGTCTCTTCTGTCTGTCGTCTCTCTGTCTCTCGCTCTCTCTCTCGTCTCTCTATCTCCTCTCTCTCTCTCTCTCTCTCTCTTCTTCTTCTTCTTTTACTCTGTCTGTTTTGTACATATGCTCGCGCGTGCATATGTGGCTAGATAGATAGATATATAATAGATATAGACCGGATAAACAGATAGATAGATGGAAAGCTGGTGGATGGATGAATGGATGACGGAATGGAGTGGGGATAGAGAGAAAGATGGGGTAGGGGGAAGAGTAAGGATCACGGAGGAGCGCAGGAATGGGGCTGGAGGGAGGGGGTTAGAGGCATGCCTTCATGCGTTCGAACGCGCGCGCGCGCATGCATGCGCGCGCGCGCGCGCGCGTGTGTGTGTGTGTGTGTGTGAGTGTGTGCGCGCGCGCGCGCGCGACTGTTGATTGATTGAATAATATTCCTGACCCCTCTCTCCACCTCCAGTCCCCTCTTCTCTCTCTCTCTCTCTCTCTCTCTCTCTCTCTCTCTCTCTCTCTCTCTCTCTCTCTCTCTCTCTCTCTCTCTCTTTCTCTCTCTCTTCAGGGAGACAGAGGGATAGTTGAATACTGATGTATTTATTTTGCTTTCGGGTCTTGAAAGAAAATACATATCAGCTAAAAAAAAATAGACTTTGAACATAAACACTATACACACACACACACACACACACACACACACACACACACAGAACCACCGCGCGCGCGCGCGCACGCACGCACGCACACACATGTCCTTTCAGAAGCTAATTACATTTTCTCCGTCATTGTCCAACATATAACTGGTTCAGAAAACACTTAATTCCGAACAGAGATTACAAAACACCTATCCGTGTTTCAAATCTGTCTTACTGATGACAGTGGAAATCAAATATAATAATGCAATGAAACTTGCCAGCATGGCACACAAAGCATTAAGATAACAAAACTTGTGATCGGCCTTTGTGGAACGCCGCACTGGAGAACTGTTCACCAAGTTCTTCCGGGCTCTGTATGTCAACGGCTGGATCTCTGCTATGGTTTCTCTGCAATGTTGTCAGTCCATCGTTTCATCTGTCTTTCTCTCCGATTCCCCCTTCCCCCCCTCCCTTCCCTTCCCCGTAACAGTCCCTGGTGGAATATTTTTTTCAGTAAGGCCGTTGGATCCTCTTACATGGTCATACCAACGTAGTCTTTTTTTTTCGCTGATGTCAGTAAATCTTCGCCTGGCCCGATGTGTTTCTTGAATGGTATGGCGCACTTGTTTCTTTGGTGATACGATCAGTATCTCCGAGTTCTAGTAGCTGGCGAAAAAAAAACGCTTCATTTCCTTCGCTTTGAAGTCAGTTCACCCGCCTGTTGCAGGGCCAAGGTCTGTACAATAAATCGGTTCGAGCCCTGTGAATCTCTTCTCTCCTATCTCTCCTTTCCTTTCGCTCTCGATCTCCAACCTGCAACCACCCGAACTTCACCTCCAACACACACACACACACACGCACACACACACACACACACACACCCTCCTTTCAACCTCCCCTATCTTGCCACCTACCCCATCCACCCCCTTTCCCCTCTACCCCAGCCCCCAGCCCTCTACCCGTCGCCACTCAACCAGCAATGATCCCCCAACTCAGGAGCAGACTCTTCAAAGACGGCTGAAATCGTGAGTGTTTATTAGCGGGCCGTTAACTTCCGCCCGCCATGACATCGCCGACAAGGAAAGATAAACCTCAGGGACCCAGATAACTCCTATCACTCTTCTCCTTGCCAAGGATAGGCCGGCGCAGTCAGCCTTGGGATGGCCTCGCTGGTCCGTTAGGCCAGGGATGACGAGAGGAGAGGAACAGTATCTCGCCTCGCTGGCTTACTGTTTGCCGTGGTTGGAGTCCCGTTCTCTCGCCGCCCGAGTCACTAAACCCTTTCCGGCATCACAGTCACTGCGTGCCACGAGAGAATCGTTCATCTGACTGGGCTATCCTCTTAAGTAACAAATTATACCAGCTTCTTGTTGTTTCTTGTTTAGCATGGTTGTCCTACCACCTGCTTTTGCCCCCCCCCCCTTCCGCCCCCCCCCCCCCCCCCCCCCCATCTCTCGCACTAACCATCGTGCATGTGCTTCAAACATGACCATATGACGCTATCAGGCTCAAAGTGTGGCCAGGGACTGTAGAAAGAGGGACAGCCGACTGCGGCAGACACACTTCACTGTGCTTTTTGTGAACCTGCAGACAGAGCTGTTTTGATATATGTTTGGGAAGTTTACCTCCGGTCTCAAATTTCCAGCATGGAATGTGCTGACTATCCTGCTGAGGGATGTAAAACACTTTGAAATTAAGGATACGAAAACGTTGTTTTCAGCTTAGACTCACTGATGAGGTATTAATGCATTTGTTTATTCTTAAAACAAGTCATCATTTGTGTGATTGCTTGCAAATGTGAGTACGATTATGACAAGAAGGGTGAAACAGACAGCAGTGTTGCTTTAAAAAAAAAAAAAAAAGCCATAGTACAAATAAACATGCAAGCACAACGCAAAGCAGTTTTTTCCCCAGCAGTCGGTGGGATTGATCATAAGATGGACTGAATGTGTGAGTAAGGGTTTTTTTCCCCCCCTGCATTTAACATGTTATGGTTGTATTGGCAGACGTTACAGAACGAAGCTCTGTATCGCGGGCCAAACTAAACAGTCTGTTCCGATCGGCTTATCATTCAAGATATAAAACGACTCGGGCTTCTTCAGCAGATGACACATCTTCCGTGATTATCAATGCGTCCATCATTCCTCGTTTCTTTCTTTCTTTGGTATTTCACCGAAGGAAAAGTCTGTGTATGTCGCCTTCTTAGTTGTGACCAACAAGAATAGCATGGCAAGATTCCTCAGGCATGTTGAAAAGTCAATGTTCTGAGACCCAGAAGTAAATATCCTAAACGAGCGCCCACCCGTGGCTGTCCTGAACGGTTGAATGAGCTGTGAAACATACTAAAGTCCTTGGTGTGGGAAACCGGCAACCAAACTGTGAAAACACAAAGCGATCGTCTCAACAGGAAGTGGTGAATGCCTTTCATATGCGCCATGGCACTGCAACTCTCGAAAGTCAAAGATACTTATCTTTCCTCATCTTGGTCTATGAACTATGAGAAAGGGGCTGTTCGTAAGGGTCAGTCTGGACACGAGAACGAAGAATGTGACTGGATGGACCGATCGCCCCAAGGGGTAGGAGGAGGGGTTGATGAGTGGAAGCACCTTACCGGATGACTTCGCCTCATGTGGGGTCCACGGAGTACACGTTTTGTTTTCTTTTTGTTTTCTACCATGGCGTCTGTTCTATCCGCTGCCCTGTCTGTCTGTCTGTCTGTCTGTCTGTCTGTTTCTCTCCCTTATCCTTTCTCAGTCTCTGTCTGCCTGTCTGTGTCTCTGTCTGTCTGTCTGTCTCTGTCTGTCTGTCTGTCTGTCTGTCTGTCTCTCTCTCTCTCTCTCTCTCTCTCTCTCTCTCTCTCGCTCTCTCTCTCTCTCTTTCTCTCCGCGGTTCTCGTTCTCGTTCATTCACTCATCCTCTACTCCCTTTCCCTTCCCTCCCTCGTCTCTCTCTCTCTCTCTTCTCTCTCTCTCTCTCTCTCTCTCTTTCTCTCTCTCTCTCTCTTCTCTCTCTCTCTCTCTCTCTCTCTCTGCGTCTCTCTAGCCCCCTCCTTCCTGCTCTCATACCACTCGTTCCCCATTCCCCTAGCTCTTCCCCACCCCACAATCTATGGAGACTAAGAATTTACAGATGGTCGGTATTTTTCATCCGTCTCTTTTATCATATATCTCTCTGTCGGTCTGTCCGTTTCGTCTGTCTGCCTACCTGCCCGTCTGTCTATCTATCTATCTGTGTATCTGTCGATTATCTGTCTATTGGGCTTTCAGTCAATTTATCTGCCTTTCAGTCGATATATCTGATCTATCTATTCACATACCTACCTACCTATCGATCTATCTATCAATCTTTCCATCTTTCTATCGATCTATCTATATCCATCTATCTATCTATATCCATCTATCTATATAGGTATTTAACTACCTTGATGGTCTATCTGTCTGTCCATTAATCTATCTATCTACTTATCTGTCTGTTTACAGCAGACTCCATGAAAATTTTGCTCAGAGACTTTCCATCTGACGTCAGTTAGATTTCCTAAAGGGCTCAATATATTTCATCCGATCTATGATTTTACATAAAATAGATGTTAAGGAAATCCCCGCGTGTTCTTGAAAACCTGTTTTAAGTAATGAGCTGTGTTTTAAACGAATGAGGATTGACTTCAACGAGTGACAGCCCTAATGTGGCCCTCTGCGGTCGGCTTGACTATAAGCAACATTCTGTGTGTGTGTGTGTGTGTGTGTGTGTGTGTGTGTGTGTGTGTGTGTGTGTGTGTGTGTGTGTGTTTCTGTGTGTGCGCGCGCGCGCGCGCGCATGTGTAGGTATCCATCTATTTGTCTGTCTGACCGTATGTCTGTCTCTCTCTCTCTCTCTGGTTATTTAATTATCTCTCCATCTATCTACCTACCTGTCTGTCTGCCTGTCTGTCTATCTTGATATGTATCGGGCCACATGATTCGTCGAATTCAATAAACTTCCATGGTATTACCCCCCTGTATAACGACGCCATTCACCAGTTGATAACGGCCACTTCAAAGGGCAAGCAATCACGAGTCAATGTTCAGCAGCACATACACACCCACCCCCACCCTTCCTCCCTCCCCCACTTTCATCAACACAGCAGGCAGGAGAAGATAACCCTCAGACCCTTAGGAGAAGATAACCTCCCCCTCTCCAACGGCTGTGGCGGCTCAGCGGTTGATACTGAAGTAATTTCTTTAAACGGTGCTGGCAACCTTTCACTGTCATTTTGGTTCTCCATTACTGAGCTCTCCGGCATTTTTGTCAGGTTTGGATGTTCTAAGAAAAACGAAACTTAAAATAAAACAAACCATAATAAGACAATATGCACAAAAAAGGGAGGGGAGGGAGAGGGGTGGGGGTGGGGGGGGGGGGGGGGCGTTCTTTCCTTTATTGAGGGAGGACAGGGGAAGACAACCCGCGAGCCACCACACTGTAAACACAACTTGTGAACTGACGTTTTGTTTGTTTGTTTGTTTGTTTTTCGATGCGATTTTATACAGTTTGGTTTAGTTTAGGGCTCGGATTAGGATTAGTGTTAGATTAGATCAGTGGGTGAGTCAGGGTCAGGGTCAGGGTCAAGGTCAGGTGAGGCTTAACGCCGTGATTGTGAGAGTTGGGTATCTTTCAACTTTCTTCTCAAAGTTCCCTACAGTAAAGCGTCAAAACACGCCGCCATCGGTCAGCACAAGGTCCGAACTACACTGAACTGGTTTTCGCCCTGTGCCACGGTGTGGTCAAGAAGTGGGTGCGATAGAGGGACTGGCCACCAGTGGTCAGTGGTCAGCTAGAGGGGACAAGTTGACAGACAGGCCTGTCTCTGTGACTGGACAGCCGCTGTCACAGAGAATGCTGGTCAAGATTTGTCGCCGTCACGCTCTGTCTCTGTCTCTGTGCGTCTATGCGTCTGTTTGTCTCTGTCTGTGTGTCTGTGTCTGTCTGTCTGTCTATCTGTCTGTCTGTCTGTCTGTCTGTCTCTCTCTCTCTCTCTCTTTCTCTCTCTCTGCACACACACACACACACACACACACACACACACACACACACACACACACACACACACACACACACATCTATGTGAGTGCGTTTATATATATATATAT
This sequence comes from Conus betulinus, assembly GCA_016801955.1. Classification (NCBI taxonomy): domain Eukaryota; kingdom Metazoa; phylum Mollusca; class Gastropoda; order Neogastropoda; family Conidae; genus Conus; species Conus betulinus. The sequence continues at coordinate 5,866 of JADBJO010022941.1, forward strand.
ATATATTTAAAAAATGTTATTAAAATGAAGTATTAAAACATGAGATGGAAGGCGTTCTTCGTCCTAAACCCAAATGCAAAGAATGAAGACAAAAAACACATATGGCTTTAAATCATGGCGATCACCTCCGACAATAGATGAAGTGAAACCTTTTGAAGATAAAATGAAAGGACTGATAGCCATCATTGAATTCAAGAAATCAAACAATAACTTTCAAACATCACTAACAAATGAAATAAAACAAATCCAAAATGACAAAAAAAGATATTCGTAAAGGCTGACAAAACTAGCAATTTTTACAAAATGGAACTAAATGAATACTCCCAACTCCTCAACAAAAATATCCAGAAAAATTGCAAGAAAGCTGATAAAACCACACATGATAACATCCGCAAAAAAAAAGAAAAAAGAACTTGTACACCGCATGGAGTTAAGCGATAGGATGGAGGCAACAGCAACAAAAGAAGCCTTCGTAACACTTGAAGACCATAAGCCTAACTTCCAAAATAACCCAACATGCAGACTAATAAACCCATCTAAATCCGAACTGGGCAAAATAAGCAAGAGAATCCTGGAAAAGGTTATAGAAAAGATGTAAAATCAAACACCGAATACAACCCTTGGAAAAACAGCTATTGTCCTGCATTTCGTGTGACAGAAATCGTTTAAACTACTGAGTTTATATTGGAATTTGCTGCCCGAATTGGGGCACCGACTTTAAAAAAATTGTAAAAAATAAACTAATGGATAGAAAGACTTCAAATTTTCAGCACAAATCTATGGAAAGCTGAACTTTGGTTTGCACTTGTTATTTTAGGGGTATGAAATTTTTTTTTTTTGGCTTGTCACTCACACACCTGAGTTTACCTGGAAAACACACCTACGTCAGTGAAATAGGTGACAGACAGGCAATACAACACCCATCAACATTATAGTACCTACCTTTTTGGTGGCAAGTGGTGAGGTTCACCATCTGAAAAGAACTGATGGGTGCTGTGAGGTGTTAGTAGTCACACAGGCAGCTAGGAATATACGTGAAATTTTTGTGAGGCTTTCAAGTCACAAAATATTTACATAACAGAAAAAAAAAAAAGTTAAACAGGTCAAAACATTACCATATTTACTGAAAATGTATTGGAGTGCATGCTTTTTGATCTGCATGAGTTAGTTTGTGTTTGTAAGAAAAAGAATTCCTATGACTGATAATATTTCTAACTATACGCAGGTGTTAGTAGGAAGGAAGAAAGACTGGCATCACAACACAAAACAACACTCAAATATTTTTGTTGTACTCACCATATGGTTCCAGATGTCATGAATTATATAATCCATGTGTGCTCACACACACAGAACACAAATCACTGGAAATGTTCTTGCTTTTGAGCACTTTTGTCACACACACATCACTGACATGAATTTTTTTTTTTCCGTGGTGCACTTTTCTTACATGCATGAACTCCAGTCTTTTGTATGTGACACTTTTTAATATTTAGTCAACCCCAAAACAGTCTGTACAAAACAAAAATGACAAAGTCCAGTCTTTGCTATAGTCCAGTATCAGGTGTACTGCTAAGAACGAGTGTGTTGGAACCTACTCACTGCTGATGAAAGAAAGAAGCAGCCACGATCCTTGCAAAGTGCCACCTTACACATCACACACTCATGTGTTGACTGGACGGCATTGCCTGCTGGGGTTTTTCCTGTCTTCCTTCTTGCACCAGACACAGTCCTTCTTGCCTCTGGCAGACTGGATTTTGGAAGGAGTGTGTTTGTGCTTGTCTGGATTGTCATGAACAACGGACGGCCGATCCGTTTTCGACCCTTGAAACCATTCACCATGCCCATGATAATATCAGCGTGAAAATCCACATGCAGTTTCAGTGGGGCAGCTGCAGAGTTTTTGTAGTTGATATAGGCATTTACTGCAGCAGTGTCCAGGCAGAAAAAGAACACATATTTCCACCACTTCATGAATTTCTGCTTGGAACAATAATATGATCGCAATTGATCATGCTTGTCAACACCATTGTAGTTCTTGGTGTAATCAGCCACACCAGGGGCCTAGAATACCTGGCTTTTTCAACACCCCTTGCACCTTTTCTGACAAGCTCTCCATCAGTTCCATCATGGGCAGAAGTAAGAAGGGTGTGACCTTACGACGGTCAAAAAACCAAGCAACAGCCTGAAGCTTGCCCTTCAAATCATCATAGGCAATCTCACGAAACCAGCGCTTTGTGTCCCCAGATTTTTTGACACATTTTGCTGGCTTCATATCCTGTGGCAGACCCTTTCTGTTGTTTTTCGCACAGTCCCACATGCCAGGTTTTCTTCTGAAACAGATACTGAATGAGGGGGACTGACGTGAAATAATTATCAAAGTAGATGGTGTGCCACTTGAAATAATGGGGTTTTGCCAAGTGTTTGACGACACGATCCCCCAGGGCATCACCTATCCCAGCAGGCACATCATTGGTCTTCCCAGTATATACTGAATAATTCAGCATATAAAAAGAATCGGCATCACACAAAGCCCACACTTTGAGGCCCCACTTTGTTGGTTTTGCAGGCACGTACTGCAGAAAACCACAACGACCCTTGAACTTGATCATTGCCTCATCTACTGTCATGTTTTGACCAGGCAGAAATGCATAGCAAAACATTCTTGAGTCATAGAAATGAGAGGTCTGACTTTGTACAGGGGGTCATACCCAGCCTGACCTCTGGGAACAAACTGAGTACTATCAGCAAGGTGAAAATACTGATTCAGCTGTTCAAACCTGTTCTTTGACATGACACTTGACACCCAAGGATTGAAGAAAGGAGATGACTCTTTCCAATAAAAATCACGATGAGGAAGTGGGGCCATGTTCATAAACATGAGAAGACCAACAAAAGCTCTGATTTCATCCACAGTGGTTGGCTCAAAATTTATCCTCTGGAAAGCCCAGCAGCCGTGAGCGTTTGTCTTGCATACAGGTTGGTTTCCCTGACCATGAGATGGAATGCGTCCAAAGGAAAAACAAGTGAAAAATAATCAAAAGGTGTTCGAAGCTTCACTTGTGGACGTGGGGCCCCTGTATGCATCAAACACGAACTTCAGTCCGAAAATCGTCGTTCGACCACTGCGATGACTGTGCACATCCACCGACGTCAGTCAGTAGCACCTGCGTCACCTGCGTCACCTATGTCCATGTCACTGTCACTACTCGCATTCACTTCAGCTTCATAGTCACTGTCACTGTCACTGTCAACAGCGTCGAGATCAATGTCCGATTGATTCCAGTCTTCGTCAGTCATAAACACACTCCAGTTGAACATTTGGTCCACAGTCAAGCTCATGTCACTGTCACTGTCAGAGTGCGACATTTCGATTGTAGTCGAAGTCGTTGGGATGACTAAAAAATCGACAAAAAATTTTTAAAAAAAAGCCACCAACCGCTGTCACAAGTGGCGCTCAGCAAAGGCAGGAAAGACCCGGATAACGACCGGTTTGTCTTATTACTGTGGGCAACCCAAATAAGGGAGGCACACCAAGACAATCAGCCAACTGAACTACGGGCGGTATAGGGCGGATCAGGAGGGGTCGGGCGGAATAGGGCGGAACGGGGTTAGAATTAAGAAACTCAACAAACAGAGAAACAGTGTTTATTACATTTGACATAGTGGACTTTTACCCATCCATAGATGAAGAACTACTCACCAAAGCTTTGAAATTTGCCAATAAACACACAAAAGTAACAGAGTCAGAAATAGAAATTATTTTCCACACCAAGAAAACTCTAATCCACAGAAGAAATGAAACTTGGATTAAAAAAACGAGTAAAAGCTCTACATTTGATGTGACTATGGGATCGTATGATGGTGCCGAAACATGTGAACTAGTCGGACTATTCATGCTATCCAACATCCAGAAAAACACTTGGAAGACAGGTCGGTTTGTACAGAGTTGACGGTCTCGCCGCATTAAACAATAATCCAAGAACTATTGAAAACAAGAAAAAAGAATTATGTAAAATCTTCAAAAACCACAACTTAAAAATCACAATAGAAGCAAACACACAGGTAGTGAACTACCTAGACATAACATTAGACCTCAATGACCACGTGTAAGAACCATATAAAAATCCCAATGACATACCAATCTACGTAAATATCAAAAGCCATCATCTATACTAAAAACAATACCCAATAGTATAAACAAGAGACTATTCAACCTGTCATGCAATGAAAGAGTAGTACTCAATAATGCACCAACAGAATACTAAGAAGCATTACAAAAAAGTGGTTACAAATACAAACTACAATACAACCCAGACAACAACACGAACAGAAATAAGAAAAACAGGAAAAGGAAGATCATATGGTACAACCCCCCATATGATGGAAGAGTAAAACCAAACGTAGGAAAAGAATTCGTTAAAATCTTGACAACATCATTCCCAAAAGAACACAAACTGTTCAAAATATTCAACAAAAACACCATTAAACTATCATACTCATGTATGCCAAACCTTAAAAACATAATTGATTCATCCACCAAAATGAAAAGCAACACAACACAGAAGGGTGACGAAAGGACATCTTGCAACTGCACTAAAAAAAAGAACAGTGCCCCCTAAGCAACAAATGTCTTTACAACAATATTGTATACCAAGTTACGGTAATATCAGAAAATGAAAAGAAACATGCATAGGGATTACTGAAAACCACTTCAAAACCAGATACGCAAACCATAAACAGTCATTTGAAAAAGAAAAATACAAAAACCAAACAGAGCTGAGTAAATACATTTGGAGACTTAAATACAAAAAATAGACTACGGCATATCATGGAAAATCATAAAAAGAGCAACACCATACAACATTTTTTTAAAAAAAATGCAACTTATGCTCCACAGAAAAATGGTTAATGTTATATAAAACCCACCTAGCAACTTTGAATACAAAAGTAGAAATAGTAAACAATTGCAGGCACAAATGGAAATCTTTGTTAGCGCACTCCACCTGAACAGACCCCAACAAGAACCACAGACCACACGTGCAACGAATGAGATTGACCCACACATGCAGAAATCAGCCCCGCACGCTGTAAAAGACCGACAGCGTGCCCCAGAAGGATATCCTGATGAGAGCAAGGCTCGAAACAAGCTTGTTGGTTTTGATGCTTCATTTTAATAACATTGTTTAACAGATGTTGCTCCTTAGACGGTTAAGCTTTTGGTTTTTTTTTTTTTTAGATTTTTAAAGGACATTTTTATATTGTTCGCGATATATATATATATATATATATATATATATATATTATATATATATATATATATATATATATATATATGTGTGTGTGTGTGTGTGTGTGTGTGTGTGTGTGTGTGTGTGTGTTGGTTTGTATGTTTGGTGGAAGTGGGAATGCGCAACTTGTGTCTGACAACAACAACAACAACATTCCTAAATGGTTCTATTGATGTGAATGTATGTCTTTGACATCTAAAATAGTTCATCAGGAATGAGGTATTTTCTACGAATATCATGTTTCTTTGTTTTTTCCTCCCTAAGCACAAAAATGGAGAAAAAGAGGACTCAGACCCTCCCCCCGCGCCCTCCCAAGAACGAAAAAGAAAAGAAAAAAAAAAAAGAAGAAAAGGACATAAATGACAGAAATAGGAGGTCAACATTGAGGAAGGAAAACAGACCAAAAGAATTTTTGTGTGGATTTGAAATCCTTCCTTGTGTGTCTGCCCGCTTTATGTATGGGTCCGTGCATTTGCTATCAGTGAAAAGTTTTGTTTTTGAATATTAATGCAACGATTTGGTCTTCTCTTTCTCTCTCCCTCCCTCCCTCTCTCTCTTCCCCCACCCCCTTTCACTCTCTCTCTCTCTCTCCCACACTCTTCTCTCTCTCTCTCTCTCTCTCTCTCTCTCTCTCTCTCTCTCTCTCTCTCTCTCTCTCTCTCTCCCCTCTCTCTTCTTCTTCTTCTTCAAGATCCCCTGCCAGATAAGCATATGTGCACTTACACATCAAATGCTTTTACAAAGTATTTTTGACAAAAAAAAATCGCATGTATGTAATTGCAATTCTATTCTTCGATTGGTTGTTTCTCCGTGTGTATTTCTCACAACTTGTGATACATGCATCCTTCCTTTGTGGTTAGTGGGTTGAATAATCATTATTCAAAATCACTTCTTGTATTTCATTTGAATTGTTATTCATTCGTCATGCGTATTATGACTCATTACCTACGCCTCTTTGATCTATGGTCTGTTATAGAACAAACTCTTTTTAAGCCTTCTCCATTATGACTCATTACCTACGCCTCTTTGACATATGCTCTGCTATAGAACCAATTCTTTTTCATGCCTTCTTAAAACTGACATATTTTTTTTTCATTCCCATCAAAGTCAGTGACCAATGGCTGATGTTGGGGTCACCTATATGTACACAGTATTTAGTTTCTTTTTAAGAAGAAAGATATATTGATGGCCGAAGTTACACGTGTGAACACACGCGCGCGGGGGCGCGCGCACGCACGCACGCGCTCACTAACGCGCGCGCACACACACACACACACACACACGCGCACACACACACACACACACACACACACACACACGCACACACACACACACACACACACTCACATTTGACAAATGTTCAGGGCCATTCCCCAGCTGTCCCATCCTTGCTGCAGTCTACCTGGGTAGGGCGGTACGCCACTGCAAATTTTACAGCGAAATTGCATATTCTGAAGGGTATACCTGGTCAGCAGATTTTTTTTTTTTCATGCGTTTGTTACAGAAAACACGTGTTTCCCTCTGTGTGTGTCTTGGTCTGTGTGTTTGGTGTAAATGGGAATGTGTGACTTGGGTGTGACGTTATTTTGATCAAATTTCTGAGAAACGGGATTTCCGAAACGGTTCTATTGATGTGATTATTCGTCATTTCCATGGTGTTTTCCCCTTTCTTTTACTTTTAATGTGTCGAGTACTGCTTTACTCTACGATGGAAGATGAACATAATGCAGGGTTTTTTTTCATGTGTATCTGCGTGTACAGTCACGTACACGCGCATGCCGACGTGTGTATACAAACTCTTTTGCAATCAGTTGTCAAGCACATATGTACGAGTTAGCGCCGTTACACGCTGAAGGAACAGCGGTGAGAATCGGGAGAGAAAGAGAAAATGTGGGCAGTATGATGATGAGAAGGAGGATGAAAAAAAAAACCCAAACATTTCAAAGGGTGCTTCATAAACAGAGGTTTTTTTTCTTTAATTATTTGTCACTGAAAACGTGTGGTAACATCTCTCTCTCTCTCTCTCTCTCTCTCTCTCTCTCTCTCTCTCTCTCTCTCTCTCTCTCTCTCTCTCTCTCTCTGTATGTGTGTGTGTCTGTCTGTCTGTGTGTGGGTGTGTGTGTGTGTGCGCGCGCGCGCGAGGGTGCATGCTTGTGTGTGTGTGTGAAAATAAAAGAGAGACAGACAGAGATACAGAGAGAGAGAGAGAGAGAGAGAGAGAGAGAGAGAGAGAGAGAGAGAGAGAGAGAGAGAGAGAGAGAGAGAGAGAAGTTGGGAATGTATCTGTCACAGAAATAGATATATGCTCACGTGTGTCTGGAGATAGAGAGAAGGCTACAGGAATGTTTCACACTGAGCCGAAACGCCAGAGTCCAATTGTAGTTGCATTTATTCACTCCTTTCTAACTAGAGAGAGTACCGTTAGCCAAGCCCCAATTCTATCTATGTTGACGCACCTAGACTAAGTCCTAGTTTCTAAGAACAACAACAACAACAAAGAAAATATGGAGTCACATTTACCTTGTAACAAGCAGAATGTCGATGGGGCCCAAGTGCACAACTGTTCAGATGCCAGGGGAGAGAGAGCCAAGAAGTTGACATCTTTAGTTTATATAGCTTTTGCCCGAGTCTGAATTGAATAACTGTGTAGCGTGGCACGTCTTTGACACAGTCAGAGAACGCCAGGCACTGGACATTATCGAGGTCTTTTTTTTCATTACTGACCCACTGCTCAGGGATGAGGAGAGGGGGGGGGGGGGGGGGGGGGGGGAGCAGGAGAGTGGACCTAGCATGTCAATGCATCCGGGTAGGTAAAGAACGGATGTACCGCTCGGGTACCGCTCGGGGGGGGGGGGGGGGAGGGAGAGGCTTAGACAGTCTCTCAGGCGTCACGCTATAGATCAAGGCAATCAATGGCTCGGTCCATCCTGGGTAGGTAAAACGACCGGATGTAACTGCTCGGGGAGGAGGGAATGGCACTGGAGAGGCTCAGAATGTCTCTCAGGCTCTGTGTGTGTGTGTGTGTGTGTGTGTGTGTGTGTGTGTGTGTGTGTGTGTGTGTGTGTGTGTGTCTGTGTGTCTGTGTGCCTGTGTGTGTGTAGCTCCTATGTATATCACTCTGTGATAATTGCCCCCGCTTCCCTTAAAAAATGTCCTCATTTTTGCAATAACTGGAGATGAGAAGGGAAGGGCTGGACTATTTTATAAAATAGGTTGTGACTCCATATTTCAGCACAGGGATGGCAGACAATTAGGGCATTCTGGATCAGGGAATGTTACACTTTATAAGTCATGAAGGGATTACTTGAAAGTAATTTTAAGGAATATGAAGACAGCATTGCACCTAAACGTAGCTAATATGGCAATATATGGCACCAGAGTTCGTATATCGGTTCATTTCACTTTGAACTGAAGCAAGAGTCCTTGCACTTGTAGAAAAAAAAATGTCACACTCAGCGCTGGAGTCACTGCTGAAGAACACCGTGGCTGCAATGAGGAACAGTTTCTGGGACAGTTCATACAGTCTGTAATGCAGCATGTCTGCAGAGTTGAGAGAGTGCTCGTGTGTGACGGAGATCCATCAGTAGTCGATGCTGGGCTCGTTTTATCTGGAACGGACGTAGTTGATGGAAGAAATACCAACGTGTGGCATTATGAGCGTCACAGCCAGGCGTCCCCCTTGTGATGGAATTGTTTGGCCAGGTGTTGAAAGCTGACCCACCAGGCGCGAGGTCCTTGAAGCAGGTAGAAGGAAACAGCGCACAGCGTGGGCAGCGGGGAGGTGGCGAGGGCGGAGGAAGGGGGGTGGCAGGCTGAGGGCGATTGCCCCTCGACGAAAAGATCTGGCATCGGGCTTGCTCGTGGACAGCACATGCGATGTACAGGTGCTTCAAGTCGCCTCAGTCGAAGTCAGCGCGCGCATAAGTGCAGCTAGAGTACATGACGTGGCGATGGTACCTCATGACAATGTAGGTAGTCTGAATAGCGATTTGTGCAATGCATGCTGTCTCGGGAGGGGGAGGGGGGGGGGTAATGTATTTCTTGGTACTTCTTAGAGGGGAATTGAGAAGAAAGCCAAAAGGCACCATTGCTTGCCATCCGTGTGCATTATTTGCTGTTAACAGCGACAGAGCGCCATCAGAACAAAACAAATGAAAAGCGTAACAAAATGACATAGGCACAACTGGGCAATGTGTGAACTGATACAGATGACCAAATGAGGCTACTGGGCTTGGCTGAAGAACAATAAAAGAATTGATGAAATACATAGCATGGCATTACAGGCACAATCACTGATAATATTTATACCCTGGATGAGAAATACTGAGACATGGTACTGTATCACAACAATGAATGTTATAGGAAGAAGCAAAGCGTAAAATTGGAGACATGAGTCATGAAGGGTACCCATAATGTCACACAAAGTATACATATATGAAAAAAAAGAAAGGTGGACAGTGTACAAAGAATACTTAATGCAATGACAATAGCAACAACAGATACATATCTGAGCACTTATCAGGGACACTTATAAGGAATATCAAGGGGGTGGGGCTATGTATATCACTCTGGTCAGTTCCGAAAGGAGGGGAGAACCCACAAAGCCACAAAGCTAAAAAAAATTTGCAAAATTCTTGTTGAACTTGATGAACAAGGCTCATGTATACGAAATGCAAGATACGTCCAAATACAGGTATTACTCCTCCAACCAGATAGGAAGGAGGCTGGAATATGTCGCTATCCAGATGCAACGGGAGTCCTCAAAGGAAGGGCCACAAAAGCGAGAAGAAAACCAGATATGTACATTCGTAATAAAAGCAGTGACCTCATCGTAAAGTAATGTCAAACTTATAACCATACAATGCAAGGACATATGGAGTCTAGCCTGTGAGTCACTCGACACTGCAAAATATAGAGAGAAAGGCATACAGTAAAACCTTCGTAAAAACAGAACACGTCGTCAGACCACATTCCAATTAAGATGAAGAGCTAGTGATAAGTAAGCCCTGAAATAAGAAAAAAAAAAGGAACGTAGTACTGAGAGGTTCACAATATGCATCAATGATGAAGGGGAAAAAAAATCCTTCACGACAAATGCAATTCATTCACGGCCAAGGCAAAATAATGTAGCATGCATACGATCCACATAATGTAATGAAAAAGAGAACGAAGAACACATCCTCGGCGATTAATACCAATCAACAGTAACAACACAAAGAAAATCAAAGGGTCGGACCTGAAAAAGCGACGATGCCCAGACAATTTTTTTTTTTTTTTTTTTTTTTTTTTTATCAGCACACGATCAAGAATAAATGCAAAGGAAAATTCATGAACCTTCTATGAATTGTGAGACGTGTACGAGATTGCAAGGAATGTGTGAGCCACTGCTTTGGTTTCTGAACTGGAAGAGATCACACTGGAGCCCGATAATAGTTTGAGATTACAAAAGGGTCACGAAAGAAATGCCACTTAATGATTGTGAGGGAAAGCTGTAATAAACATATTATCAAAGAAAATTGCATTCCAGGCTAGAAATAATTCAAAATGGCACCTAGACATAACTAAACGAACACAGATAAATCAGTAAGCATCTTCATGAACTGGGCATACAGAGTGTGTGAAAACAAAAGACAAAAAGTGAAGTATTTTAAGTGGCGTTTTTAATGGAACAAGCAGAGGACTATTTGGCTTGCAAACCCGTACATGTCTCAACCATATACCGCCAACAAGTAAAGCAGGGTAGATTATGGTCTAGGGATATGGACTTTTATTTGATTACAACAGGAATACGAATCTTCATTATAGAGTAGGTAACACACGGCAGAGCTTAGGTGATTATCTAAGGTGATGTCTTTTATAAAACTGTGATATTCCGTTTACCAAAACCAAACTGAAGGTGGCCTTAGAAACAGTCATGGACTGCATATGATAAAACTCCTCTTTGAATAAATATGTCATTTATGTTACTGGAACGATGAATTCACATGTTCTTTATATACAGCAGCATCATTGATGAATTGGAACATGACTAATAGCCGGGCAGAACAAAGCAGTAACTTGCTTGACAAAAAGAAAGAAAACAACAACAGTGAATATGTTAGATAACACCTGCAGTGACGAATGAAGATGAACAATGATGAACATGAAGATGATGACCATGGCCATGGACAAGGAGATGAATATGGTTTGTGGTGACAGAAACAACTCATGCATGATCAGATGAATGAAAAATGGATGACACATAAACATGCAGACATGTCGTTACGTCAACGAAACATAAGGATCCTTAACACGACACAAACATGATGAATGCGCATATTCACAAGGATGATCGCTTGCGCTGTGTACACAAAACGAGACCTGATGTGTAATGTGACGCTAATAAACGATGTGGAGCAAAAGAGATCGAAAGCAGCTCCAACAATATTTGAATGGATACGTTTTGCAAACCTTGCTCATCAGTGTGCAGCCGCATTAATTTAACAGATAACCCGAAAAAAAAAATGAAATGTATGGATAAAGTTGTGTGAGTTGGTCCGTGCGAATGTGAGAAGTCACATCATTCTGACATCGAAAAGTACGTAAGCGTAAAGACGAACGCGCAGTCGCTCCGAAACAAAAATAAGCCGCAGAGGTAGAAGGAAAAACGTCCGTTGATTCAGCAGCAGTTCCTGAAACACTCAAAAGACGTGTTAATATCCAAACCTAAACGAAACACTGAATGAAACAAAAGTACTTGACGAATATTACAATTAATGGTCCTTGACGAAGGGGGGGGGGGGGGGGGGGGATGAGGAGGGGAGATGGAGATGGCAGTGATCGGCACAATTGAAATCATCTGAACGTTGACAATGGGCCTGATGTATTACCAGTAGGAGAGTCGCCAGCGCATAACTCTCAAATACAATGCTGAGTAATAAAATTGTAGTACGTAGTAGTCTCATAAAGTTCACAATCAACTGGCACGAAGGAGATATTTTACCAGCAGGAGAGTCGCCAACGCATAACTCTCAAATACAATGCTGAGTAATAGAACAATATATAGAGGGCAGGCAAGATTCTGGACCGTAGCACTTGGTCATGCGGCATTTGCGCCCGAATAGTAGTAGAAGTAGTAGTAGCAGCCCTGGTATTGCGAAATCAACGGCGTCATGTGCCGTTAGGAGTAAGAGCAGTGGGCGGAGGAGTAGGATTATGTACAGTGGTTGTCAGCGCCCAGTAGTGTGCCATGATAAACCGTGGATCAAGGAAAAGGGAGGTGGACCATAAATAACGACAATAAACGAACAAAGATAATAGCGACCTTTGCAAGAATATTCATTACGTACGCACGTGGGTGTTTGAATTATATATAGCAGTAACATAATAAGCAGCTGAAGTAGAGTAATAAGCTCATCTGTTTACACATGAACGGTAACTGTACTGATGATATAACCGTGGAGCGTTTAGGACTGACGCTTTATTCTTATCACTGAACGTAGATATTGCTGACGAACGAATCAGACAAACAAGACGCAACAAGACGAATTGACATGTCAACGACATGGGGAAAAAGTGCAGGTGATGGGTCGACACCCGTCTTGAGGAAGCAGCATTAGCGCTGTTCATTCAGGAGAAGTTGAACTGTTTCTGATTGATAGGCTGATGCCAGATGTACAACAAAGCGACGAAGGGGAAAAGGAACAACAATAATAACACCAGCACAAACCAACAATTTACCAGGATGTCAGTTTGTACACATGCATAGTCAGACCCGTCGGCCAACTATACACATCGTGTGATCGATTTCAGTCTCCTGTCCTCGAATCTTATTAACCAGTCTTGACAACCACACATCATGGGAGAGGGTGTGGGAAGGTGAACATGCATACAAACACGGCTTAGTGACCAAAGAACAAAAGGCAGAGAGTGAAAGAACAGTGTGTGTTGGTCCTCATTCTATGTGCTTAACGTCGGCGTTTACGTCCATTGTTTGTCTTTCGGATGTGAAAATCTCGGACTAGATGTGCAGGAATGTGTGACTCAGGCTCCCAAGTGGTGTTCCTGTACCCAACCCACTTGATTTTGTAATGCTTATGTTTGTCTATCATCTTACAAGCAAGAACCTGTTCCACGAGGTATGTTTCCTCATCAGAGGGGACCTGGTTGTCCAGTGTTGGGGAAGGCGTGGTTGTTGTGCTGGAGGCTGAGCTGGAAGAAGAGGGAGGGAGGGGGCGGGGCTAGCTGGAATCTGTGTGGATGAGCGCGTCACCTCATCGGTATCAGAGACCGACTCGTTGTCGTCCTGTCCGAACAACAGTGGGTCCGGGTCTGCCTCTGGAGGGTTGGTGGGTCTGTCCTCAGGTGAAAAGTAGGGTCGCAGTCTCATAGCATGCACTGGCGATCTGAGTTGTTTGTTACTCTGACTATGACGGAGCACATACACACCATTGGGCAGAATCTTAGTGATGTAGTATGGACCATCATATTTCTGTTGCAGCTTGGCAGAAATGCCCTGCACCTTGTGTGAGCACTGCACTGCACCAACACCTGTTGACCTTCCCTATACTGAGGGGGACTGGTGTTTTTATCATACTGTGCCTTGTAACGCTGCTGAGCTGTGAGGATATTGTCACTGACCATGGTTTTGATCAGTTCAGCGTTTTGGATGATATCCTCCATGCACGGCTGTGCAGACACAGGCAGATCATCAGAACGTAGCGCAGTGTCATGGGCAGGCAGCCGACATTCCTGTTTGAACAGATAAAGAGGGAGAAAACATGGTGGACTCTGTGGAGGGGACCGTCCGCAGTGCGGGCGGCGACACCAGGAAGAATGGAAGGCCAGGACAGTGGGTGTTTGTCACACTGCGCCCTGATAGACTGGGCAATAGTAGCGTTGGTGCGCTCACATGTGGCGTTGGTCTGTGGGTGGTAGCTACTGGTGTGCACCCGTGTGATCTGAAAAATGTTGCACACCTCAGTCACCACCTTGGACAGGAAATTCTGTCCCCTGTCCGACAACAGCTGATCAGGCGCACCATAGCGACAGATGATGGAGTCATAGAAATGACGGGCTATGGTGGCGGCTGTGGTATCTTTCAACGGAATTATCTCCACCCACTTGCTGAAGGAACACACAAACAGCAGAATGTATTTATAGCCTTCTTCACTGGGGGTCAGTGGGCCAAGTATATCACAGTGCCATCTGGAAAACAGTTTGTTTGGTGCCAAGGGCAACGGTTTCAACGGAGGAATTTGTGGGTGTATCACCCTCTTAGCCTTTTGACATGCATCGCACGACTTGACATAGACCATGATATCCGAGTACATGCCTATCCAGAAATATCTCAATCTGATTGCCTGGTACGTCTTTTCAGTGGCAAAGTGACCACCAAGGAGCGAGTCGTGAAACGATAGCAAAATGTCGTTTCTGAGAGGAAAAGGGACTACTAACTGTTTGACTACTCGCTCACTTCTGTGTCCCTGACCCCGCGGATAGTAGAGGTGGTATAGCACGCCATTGTGCAGGACATAATCTTGACTCTCAAGGATCAGCGGCGGGCTGTCTTGTTCTCCTGTGGTAACTGACCCGTCTGCAAGTAATCAATGAAGGGCCGGCACTGAGAGTCCTTCAACTGCATGTCACGCAGGTCATCGTCAGCCACTGTATCCACGGTACAGACTGTTACAGTGGGTGTGGCCGGCTCAGTGTGGAGCGTGACCTGGGGGGTTGATGTGCACAAGGAGGGAAGACGCCGGGAGATTGAGTAATGACTGGGGCTGAGAAGGATGGACAGGGCGGAGTAGACTGATCAGCTGGGTCAAGCAGAGGGGGTTTCCCGTTGCTTGAAAGGCCGCAGGGATGGGTGAGGGAGAGACAGAAGGTGGCGTGGAAGGTATGGAAGTGCCTACGCTGCTAACGGGATCTAGGACTGGGCGCGGCTCGCAGGACTCCACCCTTGGTGTGTTACACTGCGTGACGGCGTGGGGAACAGGCTGTGATGGCGAGGGGAGAATGGGAGTGGGCGGGTCAAGGTCGGGAGGGTCAGGTGTAGCTGGTGGTGCATGGGGCATGCGACTCAGTGCATCAGCATTATTGTGTACCCGGCCTGGTTTATGAATGATTTCATAATCAAACGACTGAAGGAAGAGGGCCCACCTACCCAAACGACCTGTGGGGTCCTTGACATTCTGCAGAAACTTTGTTGCCAAATGGTCAGTGTACACCAGAAATTTGGCGTGAGAGAGGTACACTTTGAAGTGCCGTATACCATCTACCAGAGCCAGTGTCTCTTTTTCCGTAATGCCGTAACGTAGTTCAGCACCACGCAATGCTCGGCCGCCATAGGCGATCACGCGCTCCCGCCCTTGTTCATCTCTCTGTCCTAGCACATAGCCGATGGCCTTGTTGCTGCATCCGTGTACAAAATGAACTGACGTTCAAAATCAGGATAAGCCAGAATAGGTGCAGATGTGAGTGCCGATTTCAGTGTCTGAAAGGCTTGTTCTGCAGCCGGATTCCATTGGAATTGTGCCTGAGTTTTCAGAAGGTCATTGAGAGGGGCTGCAATGCAAGAGAAGTTTCTGACAAACCGGCGATAGTAGTTTGCTAGGCCGAGAAATGACCGGACATCATGTTGAGACTGGGGCGTGGGAAAGTTTTGAACCAGTTCCACTTTCGCTGGGTCAACTGAGACTCCATCCTTAGTGACAATGTGTCCCAAATATGTCACCTTAGCAGCAGCAAAATGACATTTCGTGGGTTTGAGTTTGAGACCAGCGTTTCGGATCCGATCAAAGATCACAGAAAGATGAGACAAATGATCTTCAAAGTTTTTGGACAGACAGAGAATGTCATCAATGAAAACCAGGCAAGTTTTGAATGTGAGTCCAGCAAGGACACGGTTCATCAGAGACTGAAATGATCCAGGGGCTCCCTGTAATCCAAAGGGCATTCTGGTCCAAGCAAAGGATCCGAAATGAGTCGTGAAGGTGGACTTATCCTGAGACTCAGAATCTAGTGGGATTTGCCAGAAGCCAGAAAACAAATCAAGGGTGGAGAACATGGTGATTGTCCCATGATGTCTAACGCATCTTCCAGGCGGGGGAGAGGGAAATGTACTGGTTTGGTCACTTTGTTCAATTTGCGGTAATCGACCGCAAAGCGATAGGTACCATCTTTCTTTTTCACTAAAACCACAGGAGACGACCAGGGGGATGTGGAAGGGAAGGGCGAACAACCCCATGCTGATACATTTCATTGACTTGTCTCTCTATTTCTGCATTCAGAGCGGGTGCTGTACGATATGGCCTTTGTTTGATGGGAGCAGAGTCACCCGTGTCGATGGTGTGAGACACCAGGTGAGTCTCACCTAGCTCTGACATGTCAGCAGCAAAAATGTCTCTGTTCTGGGCTAGAAAGAGGGTGAAAGAATCTTTTTGATCTGCAGTCAAATCTGAATCTGATAAGTCAATACCTAAATTGGCTATCATGGTTTTGGCATTAGAAAGTTGGTTAGAGTCAGTTTGAATAGCTGCTGACCTAATATTGGCAGAGTGTTCGGAAATTTCCCCCAAATCTTGGGAAACTTCCTCAAAATGACCAATTGTATCCCTGGGTGTTAATCTCACAGTGGAAGCGAAGTTATTACGCACAACACACATGGCCTGATTTTCTGTTAGTGCAACCAAGGTTCTTGCTGCAATCACCTTCTTGTTTGACAGCAATGCCTGTAACGGTTCAATGACACCAATGGCATGGCTACACTTGGAGGTGACGCGAACAGGTAGCAACACTTCAGAATAAGGAGGGATAGATGTTGTGTGCAATACTTGGACAGGCACACTGTCAGGTTGGTCTTTCAGAAAGGGGACTGACGTTAAGCCATTGTACAGCTGAAGGGTGATGGGTACCAAAGTGGAGGGAGGCTTGATGTGCCGTTAAGAAATCAATGCCTAAAATCAAGGGACAAGTCAAATGATCTAGAACAATGAATGACTGTGAAACATGCAGACTGGAAAGTTTGAGGGGCAGTTCAATTTTTCCTAGGACTCTAACGGGCTGTCCACCGACTCCCTTGATGAAGGCAAGGGGGCAGGGCTGCAGGCTGACTAGATTGTCTTCAACTAAATCATTTGCAATTTGGCTACTAACACAGGAGACATCAGCACCTGTATCTACCAGACTGGTGTAGGGTTTGTTCTTGATGTAGACTCTAATCTTACTACAGTTGGAGAATGACCTAATGTGTGGGACGGGTTCAGAGTCATGATTTTTTGTTCTTCTCATGGCAACCAATCCTGGCGTTGGAAGTCATGAGGGGAAACCCCTATCTGCTACTGCTGCGCCTAAAGCAAACGGCGGCGGTGTGGCCGATGACGTGGCAATGATGGCACCTTGCATCACGAAACCGACACGTGTGTCGCGCATGAGCGCCTCCACATGAACGGCAAGGCGTCTGCTGCCGCGCAAAGGGGGGACGAACGTGTCTGTGGCCAGCGGGCTGGTTGAATGAGCGTGGTTGGGCGGTGCCGTTATCCCCAGGGTCAAAGTGCGCGCTGTGTGGCGAGGCTCTGTTGGGGGTCAACACATGTGGCCTGTGTTGCGGTCTCTGTGTGTGCCGTGAAACCGGGTATTCCCGCGAGCCGAGTCCATTCTTTGTAAGTCAGTCTTTAGGGCTCCTATTTGCTCAGTGAGTGAGGCCAGTGCCACCTCTACTTTGTCTGTGGCTGGAGAGTCCTGAAAGACAGATGCGGTCAGGGCCAAGTCAAGGGCTTGTTGGAGAGACTGGGGCGCACGCAGCATAACAAATTTTGAAATGGATGGAAGGAGGCCATTGACAATAGTTTTCCATGATATCTTTGGGGGGTTTTGTCTAGCTGTTGTCCTTGTCGCGTCATCGACGCAAAGAAATCTTCTACTGTCTCATGGGGTAGTTGCCGACGGTCGTTAAACTGTTTCAATCGAATCCATCGCGTGGACTCATGAGGTGTAAAGCGCCTGATCAGAGCATCACACAGTCCTTGATACGTGTGCAAGTCAGGGACTGACGGATCTAATCCATCCAGCCACAGCTGCGCCTGGTCCTTCATTAAAAGGGGGAGGATCGCTCTTTTACTGTCCCTCCTGCCACCTTGTAGTATGGCATATCTGTCAAAAGTTTTCAGCCAGGAAGCAATGTCCTGCGTTGGTCTGCCGGTAAAAGGATCAGGCATTAACTGATGGGGCAGGTGAAGGGTGGGAGTTGGGGGCTGGGCGTTTCGTCCCAGACTGTCTCTGGTAATGATGGGCTGACTGTGAGCACTGGACGGAAGAGGGTGAGAATAGTAAGAGGTAGTACTAACAGGGGCATGGGTTGCATTATCGGTCAGTGATGATGTGTAGCTGAGAGAGAGATGAGACCTGGGCGTGGGAAGAGAGTGGGAGGATGAAGCCAGAGTGGTGTGTGACGAGGATGAAGTTGTTAGAGTGTATGTTGCAGTTGTAACACTAACTGACGACAGAGAACAGGCCATGTCTGTAGATGTAAGTTCGTCAAAGGACCGGGGATGAGACTACTTTCCTCCTCGTAATCTGACACAGAAAGATCAGATTCTGAGATGGAGGGAGACACGTGTTCTAACGTTGACTGACTGGATGGGGAGGGAGTAGGTGACTCTTGAGTAGGAATGGATGACACCGCGTGATGGGAGAAGGGATTGTCGACTAAACTTTGAGCGTATGAACGAGTGACTGGTCTACTAGAGTGATTGTTTCTAATAAGAACTGGAAGCCGAGACATGAAAAAAAAAACAAGCGATTGTGAGGCCCCTTTTTTTTTTTTTTTTTTTTTTTTTTTTTTGTAACGACAGGATTTGGAGGTTAGTGCCCTAGTTTCACTTGTAGAACAAGTAAAGAATTCTATTAGTGAAGGTAAATAGGCGCACGGAGAATAGGAAGTAGTGGTTCCACAAGTACGGGCCTGTGCGATCCAATACTTAAATGCACTGAAGGTAGAGCTAACGCTTTAGCTGCGAGGAGAGGTGAGGGGGATCGATTCGCATCTCCACCAACTGTCACAGAAATAGATATATGCTCACGTGTGTCTGGAGATAGAGAGAAGGCTACAGGAATGTTTCAGTCAGGTAGATAGTGAGTAGAGGCAGAAGGCACACTTAACACTGAGCCGAAACGCCAGAGTCCAATTGTAGTTGCATTTATTCACTCCTTTCTAACTAGAGAGAGTACCGTTAGCCAAGCCCCAATTCTATCTATGTTGACGCACCTAGACTAAGTCCTAGTTTTCTAAGAACAACAACAACAAAGAAAATATGGAGTCACATTACCTTGTAACAAGCAGAATGTCGATGGGGCCCAAGTGCACAACTGTTCAGATGCCAGGGGAGAGAGAGCCAAGAAGTTGACATCTTTAGTTTATATAGCTTTTGCCCGAGTCTGAATTGAATAACTGTGTAGCGTGGCACGTCTTTGACACAGTCAGAGAACGCCAGGCACTGGACATTATCGAGGTCTGGTTTTCATTACTGACCCACTGCTCCTATGTATATCACTCTGTGATACAAGTATGCACAAAGAGAGAGAGAGGGGGGAGAGAAAGAGAGAGAGGGGGAGAGAGAGAAAGAGGGGGGAGAGAGAGGGAGAGAGAGAGAGAGAGGGGAGAGAGAGAGAGAGAGACAGAGAGAGACAGGGAGAGGGGAAGAGAGAGAGAGAGAGAGAGAGGCAGAGAGAGAGAGAGAGAGAGAGAGATTTAGTGCGAATTATTATCACCGCAATTCTTAATTCACTGCTCTGCTCACACATACTTGTCAATGATTCTCCAGCTCTTCCTCGAGGTCGGTCAGAAGAGAGGTATTGCCTCCAAGGTACACAGATAACGGTTTGCTTCATACAATGACCTATTCTGCCAACATCTCCTCGACTGTCAGAACATGCACAATTGTTGGTCCCTCACCCATGCCCGTACCTGTGTACTCCAGAGAGGTCTGCGATCTGCAAAGAGAGAGAGAGAGAGAGAGAGAGAGAGGGGAGCAAGAAAGAGAGGGAGCAAGAAAGAGAGAGAGAGAGAGAGAGAGAGAGAGAGAGAGAGAGAGAGAGCAAGAAAGAGAGAGAGAGAGAGAGCAAGAAAGAGAGAGAGAGAGAGAGAGAGAGAGAGAGAGAGAGAGAGAGAGAGAGAGAGAGGGCTGACGGTGGTGTTGATGGATGTTCCTGTCATCATCCAGGTGGCACCCAACTGACCAAGAGGTGATTGGTTTTCTTTCTGGCCTTCCACTTTCTGCCCCTCTATCTATCCAATTACAGTTGGTATGTTGAACAAATAAAACAAGAAAAAAAAAAAAAAACAAATACAGGCAGACAACTCTTATACTATTTGGTGCTTTCCAGATTTGTTGTTGTTTGTTGTTTGAAAGGGAATAAAGAATAATTATGATGACAGGTAACACACAACAACAACAGCAACAACAACAGCAACAACAACAACAACAACGATGACGACGACGACGACGACGACGACGACGACGACGATGACAACGACGCCGACGACAAGAAAAAGAATATTAATAAGAAGAAACCCAGTAGGATTAGCAGTTAGAGAGGGAAGCAAAGATTGATGATCGGGTAAAAGAGGAGGAGAGTGGGAAAAAAGAGAGACTGACAGACAGACTGACTGACAGACAGACAGACAGACAGACAGATTGACAAGCAGACAGTCTAGACAGACAGACAGACAGACAGACAGACAGACAGACGGACGAACATTTAGATATATAGACATCCGGAAAAGACGGACAAACGAAGACAGAATGAACTTGTCTGTGCATTAATCATTTTTTTCTTTTTTTTTTTTTTTTGCGTGAACAAATAAACCCGAAACTTTGGTTGCCCAGGGAGGACTAAATTGGTGTCGATTGATGCTCCTGGCATCATCATAGACGCGTCAGGAGATGATTATTTCCTCTTTTCCTGCCCTGTAACCAATCAGTTCCTTTGGTCTTCATGCTAGCGAACAAAGTAGCAAGTCCAAACAACTACATAAGGAACAATACGTCTGTCAGTTAAGATTTTGGCGAAACAAAA
>JADBJO010022942.1:0-27209 GCA_016801955.1 Conus betulinus
TGAGTGAGCATAATATATGAATTGAGATAAATACTCATTGATTGTCAAACATTCCAAACATAAACAATTTAGAACATCAAGAAGTAGCTGTTTCTCTAAATCTAAATGCCCTTATACACAAAAACAATGAGAAATTTCGAACAACTTCTGGTGAGGTTGACGACATCAGTAAAGTCAATTTAAACAGAGAAGGCTGTCTATATAAATTTTGGCTGAATGCATTCGGTTCTAATGTTCTGTAGGGCTGGACAGCAAAGAACAAAATGATTTCATTTTCTGGAGACTCTTTACAAAGCGTACACAACAAGACATTGTCATCAACAACGGTTTGTATCTAAACTTGGTGCGAACTGCAATTCATATTCAGAGAGAAGAGAGAGAGAGGAGAGAGAGAGAGAGAGAGGAGAGAGAGAGGAGAGAGAGGCAGAGAAACGCGCGCCATTAGCTCATAATGATCCATACATGTATACATATTGCTAAACTCTTGTCCTGCAGAGTACGTTTCTCCAATTCACGCTGGCACGCACACACCACACACACACACACACACACACACACACACACACACACAACACACACACACACACACAAGTACATGCGCGCACGTGCGAACACGCACACAAAAATACATGCACACAAATGACGCATGTACGCATTCATTCAGGCGCATGCAAGCAGACACACACACACACAACACACACACACACACACACACACACACACACACACACACACACACACTCACACACACCACACACACACACACACACACACACACACATACACATATACACACACATGCCCGCGCGGCGCGCGGCGCGCCTGCGCGCACGTTTGCGCTCTCTCACACCCTTCTCCCTCTCTCTCACACACACACACACAACACACACACACACACACACAACACATACACACACTTTATGTTCAACTCCCTCCCCCCCCCCCCCCCCCCCCCCCCTTAAGGTCAACCTCTTTGCCAAGTCACTGCTGTGATGATGGAGAGAGGGTTGTTGGCCTGTGGCTTGTTTTTCCACCACTTAAGACTTTCCGCCACTTGCGAACTTGCGAACTGCCAATTCAGAGAGGAGAGAGAGAGGAGAGAGAGAGAGAGAGAGAGAGAGAGAGAGAAACGCGGCCCTGCGCTAATGATACATACATGTACACATATGTGCTAACTCTGTGCCTGCAGAGACGCTCCCCATCCCAGCGCGCGCGCATGCACGCGCGCGCGGCGCGCGCGCACACGCGCGCGCACACACACACACACACACACTGCCACACACACACACACACAAGTACTGCGCGCACAGGCGCGAAAACACGCAACACAAAATCACGACACACGAATGTACGCACGTACGCATTCATTCCGACATGCGGATGCAAGCACACACACACACCACACACAACACACACACACACACACACACACACACAACGACACACACACACGCACACACACACACACACACAAACACACACACACACACACACACACACACCCACACACAACACACACGACCACACGCACCACACACGGACAGCAGCAACACACACAACACCCACACACACACACCCACACACACACACACACACAACACACACAGGCACACACACAACACACAACACACACACACACACATATATATACACACACAGCGTGCGTGCGCGCGCGCGCCTGCGCGCACGTTGCGCTGACACGCACGCACACACACACCACACACACACACCACACACAAACCACACAACACTTATTTTTCACTCTCCCCCCCCCCCCCCCCCATAAGTTTAACTCTTTGCCAATTCACTGCTGGTGATGATGGAGGGGTTGTTGGCCTGTGCTTGTTTTTCTTCCCCACTTTAAGATTGTTCGTCTCTGTATTTGTCTGACTTTATTCAAGTTTAAAAGGCTGTGCCAGTCTTGAATAAATGTTACTCTGTGTTAGATTGCTTAAGGGGAGCAAGTGTTACACTACTTGTTTATGGGTTGATGCAAGTTTTGATAGCTGTCCAAGGCACGTTTTTGTTGTTGATGAATTCATAATCAGCTCTATGCATGTATTGTTTTTTTTGGTGGGTCGAATAAAGTGTTGACGGCAGGTCCAGAGTGTTGTAGATATGCCCTATTCCTTTTCAAGGTTTGTAATTTTCCTAGGCAAGCAAAGCACGTCTTACAAATAGATCTCTCTCTCTCTCTTCTCTGAAAAGTGTGTGTGGCGGTTGTGTGTGGTGGCGGGTGCGGTGGTCCATGTGGGAGTATTTCATGACAGAAAATGCAATATTGGACTGAGAGCACACAACGAGGGACAGACATCTGAATGTTAGACAGTTGCTCTGACTTTGTGAGCAGACGACGTTATGGAGAGGGTGCCATTGATTTTTTTTGCCCCTGAACACATTTAAAAAACTCTTGTGGGGACAGCTGTTCAACGGTTATCCGATTGAAATGTTTGAATTTTCCAGTTCCACCAAAAACAGCCCCCAAGGCAGCACACCGGCGTCGTCCCATATGTTACTATACTCTGCCATAAGCGTTTCCTATAATTCAGATTGTCATCATGTGAGCATCTCATACGGGCCCCAGAGATATGCTCTATTTTCGTCGTAATTGCTGATCGATCGAAATGCGGATCTATCTCGTCTTGTGCTATCTATGTGTATCCCGTACTCGCACAGCATAGAATGATACATTATTGAAGGAAGCAAATGCAATCGATAAGGAAAATATGAAACATTCCACCTCGTAAAGGAACCATACAGAACACCGTTTTTCGATAAAAACACTTTTAAGCAAACATATAATGATACAGCTCACATCCAGATGACAAAAACAACTTCACGCAACATATTATACAGATACAGAGATCAATTTATTGAACAAAACAATCTCCACAAGATAGAATGATGTAGAAAACATATCGTCGCGTGTAACAACTGTACACAGTATAGAATGATGTACAACATTTCATTAAAGAAGACACCCTACACAAAGTAGAGAAATACACAGCGTAAACGCGTAGGGATTCGTTTCTTCATGTTTGGTGGAGTTATTACATACAATTTTAAAGATCTGTCAAGGAAAAAGCAGGTTACTCACAAACACATCAACTCTACAACACAGAATGGTGTATGGCAGTGGATAGAATTAACGATTTAAGACTTCAACCCGAAATGAAGAGGGGCGAATGGTGGGACAACTGAGATGGGGGTGGGGATGGGCGGAGCGCTGGGGGAGAAGGTGGGGGTTGGCAAATATTACAAGATCAACGTTTGTTGTGAACGTGTGACAGCTTCACACAGCACAGCCAATGAAAAGTAGTTTGACATACAGTCACTAGGAAAGGAGCCCCACTAGCATCCAATAGAACGACAAGTTTCAAACAGTGACATATTCATGAGTAATACTGTCACGCAGAGATTTTCCATTACAACTAGCCAACATTGCATCCAATAGAACGATAGGTTTCAAACAGTGACATATTCACGAGTAACACTGCCACCTAGAGATTTTTCCATGATAAGTAGCCAACATTTGCCTGTTCCGATCACACGGCCAGCCAGACGACAAAGAAGAGTCAACCACACTGCCACACACCAAGAGCGGAGCGCCACAGCTAAGACAAGAAGGTAAGTGACAACAGCAGGAGGGTGAAGAGGTTGAGGCAGAAAGGTAAAGGGAAGCCGAAACATATGTACAGTTATCGATCAAGTATCACTGTGTTCTATCTTAACCTGTATCATTTCGTTACAAAGTGAGACGGCTGCAGGCAAGTTCTAAACAAAAAAATAAGAACAAAACAAGCGTATTTAAGCTTGGAAAACGTGCACGTTACAAAGCTTTTAAAATGTTTGTTATTTCAAACAACTTGGACAAACAAATCACAAGCAAAAACACGACGCGTTTCGATCTCCTAGGTCTTCTTCAGGCAAGAGAATCAACACCCTGGGCAACCAAAATGAAGACTGACCAAATCAGTGATTGCTCGTTCTTGATTTTCGTGTTACCGAGTGTTGTCTATCATGCCTGAAGAAGACCTAAGCAGTTGGAACGCGTCATGTTATGTCTTGTGATTCGTTTGTCTATGTTGCTTGGCAGCGTTATTACATCGACTGTTTAAGATTAGCCAGAATCAGTCTGGTCCAACCCATACTGAACTACAGTCAGAGTGTATGACTGTACACAACACTGTACATCAGGAGGCTAGAGAGGTTCCAGCAACAACAAGCAGGTTTTTGACGTGAAACTTAAAAATCAAGAGAGGTTAAATGCCCCACTGAACTCATTTCTTTGACTTTATTCTCTCGGAACAGGAGGTATGGGAGGTCACCACCGACTGATTCAGTACTGTTGGATTTGTGCTTGAAAAAAATTACCACTGACTGATTTTTTTTCAACCCTCCACTTTACAATCCTTTTCTTGTCTGTCTTTTGTTTGAGTTTTTTTTTCATTTTTCACTTCTTTTTTTCTTTTTTTTTTCTTTCCTTTCTTTAAAAGAAGGTCCTTTTTGTGGGGCCTCTACCTCCTTTTCCCCCGAGTTATCATTTTTTTTCCATCAAAGCCTCGCACACCATGCATTGTCTGTGTGTTTCATTACTGATGGACATTCGCTTGCTGTTTTAGTTTTCTCGAGTTTGATACAAGGCGTCTGGGTTTAGTTACGCTCTAATGTTTGGTGCGTTGTCACTTTCCATCTGTTGCATTTACCACTCACACCGAAAGGAACCATTGAACAAAAAAGCATTGACGGCAGTATTTATAAATCGGAAAAAAGGATACACGATGTGTGTGCGTGTGTGTGTGTGTGTGTGTGTGTGTGTGTGTGTGTGTTGCTCGCGCGAGCACGCGCGCGCGTGCGTGCGCGCGCGCGCGTGCGTTCGCGTGTGTGTGTAACATATATATATATATATATATATATATATATATATATATATATATAATTGTGTTGCTAACCACAGTAATTTTAAACAGTGCTCAACTGAGTTGGGAGAGGCATCTGTTAAAACTTTGATTAAAATGTAAGTGATAAAACCTACAGCGCTGTTTCTTGCTGGTGCAGTCGTCAGGGTATGGGGGGTCGGTGTTGTCTGTGTTTAAAAAAAATTTTTTTTTTTTTTTTTTTATATACGTGTTCGCTGTCTGCCATCACGTGCGGTCAGTGTTTTTCATGTGTTTTTTTTTTTTTCTGCTCGCTGATAGGAACTCCATTTGTGTCTGCAATTGTTAACCATTTCTATCCTAGTGTTTAGGGTTGCTAATTTTGGTTTGCATAGGATCATATATTTTTCTTTTAGCCATAATTTACATCTTTTTGAAATGTTATTATATGATGCAGCTCTTTTTAAGATTTTCCAGGATATGTTGTAGTCTATTTTTTTTTTAATCTTTGAGTTTCCAATATATATTTACTCAATTCTGTTTGATTTTTTTTATATCTTTCTTTGTTAAATGACTTTATGATTTGCATATCTAGTTTTAAATTGGTTTTCAGTGATACCTATATATGTTTCTTCATATATATATATATATATATATATATATATATATATATATATATATATATATATATATAGTTTTTGATTGATTCATTTGTCCATAATTGTCAGGCACCGCTCCACCGAGAAATCCGTTCAAGCAGACAATGCTCACAATAGTCAGCATACACTTAAAAGAAATCATGTCTTGAACTGCGTGGCATTCTAACAATTTTTTTTTTCATAAATGTTCGCCCTGTTTTGGGGGCTTCATCAGACAATTGCAATCACAAAACTAAAAAAAGGTATAAACAATATCCAGGCTTTGTGCATTGAAAACAATTCTAAGGTAAACAATAGGAACACACAAAGAGCATGTAGGGAAAAAAAAAAAGAAAACTGGTACGCACACGTACAGCCGCTGGACAGGCTGCAGCGCCCAGTACTCTCTGAATATGGGTTCTGATGAAAAAAAAAAAAAAGATGATTTGCTTCGCGTTGTTTCAGTTAGTCGTAGCAGCAGCAGAAGAAGAAGGAAAATGTAATAGCCTAGTCGTAGTTGTATGTAGTTGTACAAATACTATTAAAAAAGAAATTATTGCCGTTGTTCTGAACAGTTCTAATAATTAGTAAAACGTGTGTGTGTGTGTGTGTGTGTGTGTGTGTGTGTGTGTGTTTAGTTTTGTTCATTTCATTTACTGTTTTGATTGTACGTTGGTTTCCTTTTGGTGGTAAAAAAGTAGTCTCCTACACATAGAGTGTATAATAAAAGCAGAAGGAATTCTTTTTCAATAAATCTCACCGAACATACCCTTTCATTCATTATCCCCCTCTTTTGTACATGATTTATAGAGAAGTATGTAACAAATCGGAAACAATCAAAAGCAGAAAAAATATGTAGTAGTTGTGATGGTAGTAGTAACAATACTAACAATCATTGATGATGTGAACAGTTGCTGCACCACCTCAGAGGCAGTGCACCCACGCCGCTCATTCCGACACCCTGTCCACAACTTCAGCCCGGTCGGCCCCGCCGCAGCCCCGGCACCGGCAATCATAGGGAACAGTCAATGTCAAAGCCATCAAGAGGCAACCCACCGGAGGAGACACTGCACTGCTGCCGAGTCACTTCGGTGGTGTTCAGTGGCGCCTGTTCTGATCTAACATACGCAGGACACCACCTACTAAGCCCCCTACTGACGACAATAATTGCTTAGTTGCGGAGCCGGCGTGAGTGAGCTCTCCCCCGGAGGGCGCCACCACGTCTGTCCAACGACAGCCCCCATGACCCGCCGATACCGGTGACCCCAACGGAACCAAACCAAGGCCACAGATGCGGAGAGGCCATCGAAACTGAGGTCACCATGAGAGCAGGGCATGAAGGGCCACAGAACTTGAGACTTTTTTTTTTTTTTTAATGCTTATCGATGAGAATGAGGATGATTAAGATGATGCTATGGATTTCCATTTCGGTCTGAGACTACATGACAGAGCTGTATTCTATACGCTTCCTTTCATAATATATCCTGGCGTCAACCAGGCCCGAGAGATACAGGCACCTGCAGTGTTGGTCAGGAAATTTGAACAACACTCTCAGAAACGCATCCATTAAGTGGATGAAACTCGACCGTGTGGTCCAAGTCTTCCCAACTGAGCCCGTAGCAAACTCAACTCTGGGTAGGAGCCGGTCGGGGCAGAAAAACCCACATGACTCTAATGGGATTCGAACCCACGACCTCCCAGCCAGGAGTCCGCGACGCTAACCACTTCGCCACGGTGGCTGGTGTTTGTTTTGATTCTTGTTTTAATCATCAGTCGACTTCTTTGTGATGACAAAAGGTAGTTTTGTAGACGCAGAGTACAAAATAAAAGCAGTAGGAAATTCTGTTCAATAAATGTCACCAAACATATCCTTTGTTTGTTCATTAATTAACAATTTGTATGCGACTGATACGAGTAATATAATAAATCAGAAACAATCAAATGCAACAACCATTTACGATTGCTTTGCCGTTGAAGAAGGGTTGAATCTTAATGCCATCCAACACAAGCTCCAACAAGTCGTGCGACAATGGCGTCCCGCCGGAGGAGAGCGCGAGGCGCACGTGCGCTTTTGGTACTAAACACATAGCTCACTTATATGGGTCACATGGCCCTTCCACCATATTGTGTCGCGGGCTTAACAGATCACATCGTGCAAAATAGGGCAGATTTTACGTATACAAGCCTTCAAGTTTCAACCAATCAGATGGCCGAACGGTTTCTACCTTGGCAACAGAACTGCGAATCGCCTCTCCTATTGACCGAGCACCCGTAAAGAACGGCAAATCTTGCTGCTTCCTGAGAGGCGGTCTTTGCTGAGAAAATTCAAAGCTTTGTCACGTCGATCACTTCCAGAGCAAAGTATTTGCTGAATTCTAGTAAATCAGGAAATTTACCTGTTGCCGACCAACAAGAGTTGAGTGATCTCATCACGGGCAGTTTCATTTTTGACTCTGGGTCTGAAGAAAACCTGTCTGATGACGAAGAAATATCCGATTCAAACTGCGACGTGGAGTGCCACACCAGTGAGGAGTGGGAAGATAGCGACACATCACTCGTCCATGTCGAAGAAGTTAGAGGCGGTGCTAATTCTTCTATGGATGTAGATGCAACTCGTTATGATAGAGGAATGCTCGCCAGGACTCGAGTGGGTTCATGCAAGCTAAACAGTGCTGGGTGCAGACAGATCAAGATACCACACCCTGTGACATGAGACAAGGCTGCATCTCAAAGTTCACACTGAAGAGATCGTGGCAGTGACTGGCACTCCAGCTCTCCATACAAGATTTGAAGCGAGGTAAATAAAAGATTGATTATCATTTTTAGATCGATTAACAGTTTTAATCATGATTTGATTGCTCACAATATCACCCCCTCCCGCGCTCTCTCTCTCTCTTCCTACCCCCCCCCCTCTCCTCTCCTCTCTCTCTCTCTCTCTCTCTCTCTCTCTCTCTCTCTCTCTTATTCGACGTTTATTTGTGTTTGAAGTCTAGTTTGTACACGATCTTCTTAAAATACTGTGTGTTTACTGCTTTTAGTTTTAAACTTCTTGAATTTTCATACACTAGTGTAGCTGTGGTTATCATTTTATGTAAGATGACCAGTGCTATCTCTCTCCATGTGTGTGTGTGCATGTGTGTGTGTGTGTGTGTGTGTGTGTGTGTGTGTGTGTGTGTGTATTCATGTGCGTGTGCGTGCAAGCATGCGCATGCGTATGTGCGGGTGTGCATGTGTGTGTGTGTGTGTGTGTGTGTGTGTGTGTGTGTGTGTGTGTGTGTGTTGTGTTGTCAGACAAAGGCTTGAATATCAGGTTCTCCGTTCTTTGAAATTAAGCTTTTCATTCATTTATAATTCATTCATTCATTCTCTGAGCTCTTTCTTTTGTGTGTGTGTGTGTGTGTGTGTGTGTGTGTGTGTGTGTGTGTGTGTGTGTGTGTGTCGTGAGCATGCACACATTGTTGTTTCTGTGGTTTTACCCATCATTATACCCTTATAAGGACAAAGATTTTAATCGCAACGATACAGAATACCAATTTCTTGTTGCCGTTTGAGCTTGTACTTGCATTACAAGTTGTAGGAGAGAAACCATTCCAAATAATATAAAATGAATCCAACACTTTGGTTTTACTCTTTTTATTCCTGCATGGTGTAACAACCTTTATTACCTCGCAATGGAATTTGAAACTTTCACACTCGTGACATTATCACAATAACAATATTACAGCTTATCTGATTACTTGTACCAGTGTCCCAACCATTCAATGACAGATTGATGGCTTTTTTTCACATGAGCAAAACTGGTTGATTCTGAGCATTCTCACTGCATGCATACAGACTGGCTCCAAAACTGCCTGCAGCAGATGGAGAGAGAAGAACGACAGACAGCGAGTCCGCTCCAGTCTGCAAAGATGTCTTTCTCTACCTGCTTAGGTATGTAGAGCTTTTGCTTTTTTTTCATGACAATCAGTCACAAGTCATTGATCATATTCTAAAAAAAAATCTACTCTGGAGTACTATATTGCTCTTCTGTATAGTCACAATAACAAACCTGTTTATAAGGAATAAAATATACCGTTCACACTGCCACAAGTGTGTGTCATTCACCTTAGGTTAAAACACTATATGTTAAGAGAAAATACTGTGAGCTTCTTACGATAAAAAGACAAAAGTATGCATCTATATATCTATATATCAGTATATATGCAAAAAAAAAAAAAAAATACAAAATATAACTTTCCTTGAAAGTTGCTTATATAGGGCATCATCAACAAAATGTGCATTACGCTATGTACCACTTTCATGTGTTATACTTTTGCCACTTTCACTGCCACTTGTGCAGAATGTGTAGTTAGAGTGGCATTTCGGGAGGTGCTATAATGTAACTTGGTTAATGGAACATTTATTTAATGATAATTAGTGGGTCTTTTTTTTCCAGGGGAGGTAGATAATACATGTTAGTCCTATCTCATCTACCCCTTGCCTCTTAAAGAAATAATTGAACCTGGAAACATGTGTGACTGCATTTTTTTAATTAGGATTTTTTTTTTCTGTCAAAACAGCATCAGCCAGGACAAGCTGTCATACCTATCCAAACGCTACCAGTTGAATGGGTTGATGCTTCCTCAGAGCATGGCAGGAGGTCGCCAAAATAACAAGAGAGCACTAACATTTGAGGACATCGGTAGTGTCGTGTGGTTGATCCACAACTTTGCAAATGACCAGGGGTGAGCCTGCCAGGGCGTGTGCCTGGATTCAAGAGGGGAGAGATATCCACGTTCTGTCTCTACCAGTCCAAAACTCAGAGTGCACCGTGCATACCAGGATAATGTATGACTAACTTGAAACAATCTATCCTCAACCACCAGATTGAAGTGAATTCAGAGCTGTTGTGAGCCATCCACCCAATCAGAGTGGAGCTGGCCCGAGGTGGTGTTTTGTATGTATGCCCCTTTTTATGCGTTTTTTTTTCTTTTTTTATTTAATAAAAAAAACCCTGAGTCAGTGACTGGCGCGTTGGATCACGATACCAGCAGATTGGTAGTTTCATTTCATTTTTATATATTTGATTTTTTGTTTACTCGATGCAGTGCATAGCAAGGATTTAATACATTTCAATGAAAAATAAAAACTGTGATTGTGCCCGAAAGAGTTGTTATACTGCAATGATTACATCACGGGCCTTTTTGTAATGTATGCATATATTTTTTTTTTTCTTTCTTTGAACCTACAATTAAAATGAAAGAATGAGAGGTGATTTTGTGAGTTTATTACTGTTATTTTTATGGTTGTAAATAAGTTACACACCACTTAAAGTTAAGAATTTGAGAAATGTCGTTTTTCTTATTTTAATTGCTTTCCATTTCTCTTCCCATTTACTAAAGGCAAATTCTGTATAAAAGTAAAAGCGAGTAACCAGAATGTGAATTTCATTTTCTGGCATTCCAGATATGTTTTATTATTGCATCCTGTTAAAAATGGGGAAGTATGGTTAGCAATAAATTGCTATTGCTAAGTAAAATATACCGGAGATATTTGCCAAAGGCTTTTTTCTCAACATGGCTGCCAGCACAGTTACCCACTTCAGATGACCATATACTTATTTTTGCCTAGACAGCATTCATGTTCATATCAATTAATCAGAAAAGCCTGGAGTTTTTAAATCTCTCTCTCTCTCTCTCTCTCTCTCTCTCTCTCTCTCTCTCTCTCTCTCTCTCTCATAGAACTTTCAAAATGGAGAGTTAAGACTGGTTTTGTGATGTAAGGTGATTATATGTATGCACACACACACACACACACACACACACACACACACACACACGCACGCACGCACGCACACACACACACACACACACACACACACACACACACATATATATATATATATATATATATTTTTTTTTTTTAATTATATTATTGTTTGGTCAATTAGTGGGAAATTGCATCTCTTAGGAGATGCAAGGAAGGTTGTCCTGCACAATTCTTAGCCACTGACATTGCTTGAGTTATTGAACAGCAGAGCTGACCACTCAGACTGTTCCATATCTTTTGATCTCCCTTGTATCCTTGAATGGATCTCAGGCATAGGCTCAAAGATTGTCCCCTACATTTTATACTGTTTGCATAATGCTTTTAGTCTTTCAGTGACTTTTTTTTTCTCTCCACACTTTCGTTTTATTCTATTTACTATCCTTCGCTGGCTGCTTTGGGGGTGCTGTTGGTTTCTTTTTTGAACCCTTTGGTGGTGAGAACACAGTATTATGGACTGTGGTGTGTCTCTATTTGACACCAGGAGCGCAGACACAATCAGCCGTGTCTCCCTGATGAGTCCGATCCAGCGGACGAAAGGCCTAGGAGTCGGCAATACAAACAGATCTGCCTTCAGAAAGTAGGCAATACAAACAGATCTGCCTTCAGAAGGGATCACGACGGTTTCCTCAGGCAGCTAGTGAAGGGTTTCTCATATCTATAATATATTGCCACCGTTTTCTTCATCTTCATTTCTTTTTTCTCTAAAAGTTCAAATCTTTCCACAGTCGTTATTATAATGACCGAAGAATTGTTAGTCTGCACTTGTTTTTCCCCACTACTTAATTGTTCAGCATATATATATATATATATATATATATATATATATATATATATATATATATATATATATATATATATATATATGATCACGTCATTCATCGTGATCATGTAGTATCAGCCAAGGCTCACCTTGTGTGTTCTCCTGTTCAGGAAATCACGCCGCGTACCCTCCCTCTACCGAACACGTATACTAATTGTGTACTTGTTAGTAATAAGCAAACTGACATGATGGAACTGGTGGTCATTTTGTTCATGTTGACATTATATAGCTGTCAACATCTGCCATTGAAACAGCAACTGCTACATATACCAATAAAAGTAGTTTGGCAGGGACTTACTGATTTATTTAAATATTCTCTTTGTTCATGCCTTTTCAGGATCGACAGCAGTTCATGATGTCCAGGGAGTCTTGTTGACCATCTGTCTGCTTCTGTTTCCCGTTACTGCTCTTCCGCTGGATGAAAGTGAGATGTTTAACTTGTTCATCTGTTTCTGTGTGTCTGTCTAATTGTCTGACTCACAGATTACTTCTGGTTCATTATCCCTCCTCGTTTGTTTGTTTGTTTGTTGTTTATTATTTTCTTTTTGGTGGATGATTGTTCTGAATGTGTTTTGGGGGAGGCGGGGGGGGGGGGGGGAGGGGTACACAGTGAGGTGTTATCAGAAAACAAACTCTCAGACTCGAAGACTGAACAAAAGATAAGGCAACCAAACTGCAGATGGCAGAGGACATTTTGATATGTGCACAAACTCAGTCAAGTGGTAAAATGAATAAATGAATGGATAAATGGTGGTAGGTGAAGCAGTACATAATTATGGTAATAAGACAGGACTGATTGCGGTGAATAAATTCATATATGAAGGAATAAGAAATGGGCCGCTAATAAATGATTGTTGTCAACGAGGTGATGTCTAAGGGGATTTAGAGATGGGCAGTCGATGAATGATTGCTGTGAATGATTTAGTACATGTCGGAATAAGTGACAGTTTGCTGATGTACAATGGTGGTGAAGGAGATAATCACAGGAATGAGAGGTGGCCAGCTAATGAACGATGGCGGTGAGTAAGGTAGCATATACGGTAATAAGAGACAGTTGGTTCATTAAAAAATGAAAGTGGTGTATGATGACCATATATATATATATATATATATATATATATATATATATATATATATATATATATATATATATATCAAGAAGAAACACATTGATGATGATGGTGGTACATGAGGTAGTGTATATGGGTATATGGGAATACGAGACAGTATTATACGATGTAGAATTAGAAAAAAAAAAAAAAGACGCGCAGCTAATGTATCATGTTTGTGAATGAGGTGGACTAGATTGAAACAGTCAGATTAGTCCAGAGCGAAATGCTTGCTATTGCTAAAAACGAAATTAAACTCAAGCATGACCGCTTTCTGTATTATTGAGAATTCTGTAAGCTGGTTGTACAGATTTAACTCCCTTTGGTAGCTCTTTTGCGCGAACGACTTTAAAAAGCCATGCAATAAATCGTGAAAACGGTGACCAAAACAACACGTGCCAGTTTCAGTTTCAAGGTGATGTTCTTCTGACATTTTCAGCCTCAAGATCTAGAAAGCATAACAATTTTAAAATAATGTACATGCATATGAGTTGATGAAAAAGATGGAGAAGTGACATCTGGTGGGCAAAATATGTGATGTGAAATTGATGAGTTCTAACATTGTGACGTGACAATTGCCAGCCACACCATCCTCTACAACCCCTGTTTCTCCTCTTTCTATCCTCTCTCTTTCTCTTTTTGTCTTACAAACAGCAATCAAAATTACCGATCTACGTCGGCTTTCCATCTCTGCCACCTGACCCCACTCAACCCCCTTCCTCCCCTGTTACGCTCTCGCAGTCTGTCGGGTGTTCCTTTGATACTATCTCTTCTTCTTTCATTAACATCCGCCATCGTCATTTTGATAAACGATGTGTATAAACTGGGGGGGGGGGGGGGGGGGGGGGGGGGGGGGGGAGGGGGGTCCACAAGGCTGTTCACATAGACATGTAGGACTGGCAATAGGGGGATTTGTGGGGTGAAGGTGGTGAGGGTAGGGGAGGGGTGAGTGAGTGGGGGGGGCGCTGTTTGGTCAAATTTGGGACTTGAAGCACTCCACTGAAGTTTAGGAGATAACCTCAGCAGGCTGTTCCAGTCCCTGACAGTCCTCGGGAAGTCGGTTTTACAAGCAGGGAGGAGATATGTGTCCCCGTGAGACTGTCTTGTAGACCGTGCTGGGGGGTGTTTGGTGTGGGCCTGAAAGGGGTGTTGATGCTGACCTCTTCTCGATGATGATATTTGAAGAAGGTGGTCAGCCTTGCTGCTCTTCTTCTGTCTGCTAGAGTGGACCACTGTAGATGTGTCAGCATGGAATAGACACTTGAGGTGTGACAATGGCGGTTTACAACCCATCGAGCTGCACGGTGTTAGACTTTTTCCACGTTACCGATATTGTTGGCAGTATAAGGGTCCCAGACAGGTGAGGCATATTCTAGAATGGGGCAACTTGGGCTTTGTAGGCAGTTTCCTTGATATTGATGGAGCCCACTCTCAGGTTTCGCCTCAGGAACCCTTAGGTCTTGTTTGCCCTGTTAGTTATGTTGGAGATACGGGTGCCCCAGCTAAGATCTTGGGAGATGGTGACCCCTTGGTACTTTGTCTCTTCGGCTCTTTTGAGGTTTTGGCCATGGAGATGGCATGTGCCAGTCAGTGTGTTTTTTCTTCCTTGAGCCATGGAGGGCTTGACACTTGTCTGGGTGGGAAAGACATTTCCCGTTTTGTTTCCCAGACTGCCATATGGTCCAGGTCCTGTTGTAACCTCCCTTGGTATTGGGGGAAGCTACAGTTCTGTGGCAGAGTGTCATCTGCAAGGGCCATGTTGTTGAGGAGAGTTGTTCAGGGAGGGCGTTTATGTAGAGGAGAAAAGGGACTGGGCCCAGGACTGATCCCTGGGGGACTCCTGACTCTACCGGGGCGGCCTTTGAAGAAGCTCCATCAGCAACCACCTCCTGCTGTTGGTTTGCCAGGAAAGTTTGAATCCATTCGTGAACCTGGCTATTGATCCCGTAATGTCGGAGCTTGTGGATTAGAAGGGAGTGGCAAACTTTGTCAAAGGCTTTCGAGAAATCCACCACTAAGACGTCTGACTGTTTTCCCTTTTCCATATTGTAGGGTAGCTCATCCACAAGCCTGAGCAGTTGACTTTCACAGGATCTGCCTTGCCAAAAGCCATGCTGTTCCTCGCGCAGGATGTTGTTTGCCTCTGTAAATACCATAATTGTGCTTACTACAATGTGCTCGAGGATTGTGCATGGCACACTCGTGAGGGAGATGAGGCGATAGTTTTTTCAGGCCTGTATCGTTCACCCTTCTTGAACACATGAGAAATGTTTGCCCTTTTCCAGTCCTTTGGCCTGTATTTTATGGAGGACTGAAAGAGAAGCGTTAGAGCTGGGGCAATTTCATCGCCATTTCCTTCAGGAGGCGAGGGCGATTCCGTCTGGTCCAGGGGCTTTGCTCGGGTCTAGGCCTTTTAACAGTTTTCTGACTCCCGCTACTGAGATGTGGATGTGGCCACATGTAGGTCCTTCAGGCTCACTGGGCTCTTGTCAGTCCAGAACTCGAATTCCTCTGATGAGCAGGATAGTGTACTGCTAAGTGCTGACTGAAACTGTGCATTCAGTATTTCTACCTTATCCTTAGGTTCTGTAACTAGTTTACCAGCTACTTTCAGTGGAGAGACACTGGCTGCTTCCTTGCGCTGGGACTTGATGTACGTCCAGAATAATTTTCGTTCTAGGCTTTGTTCCTTGGCTGTCAGAGATCAGGTTTTCAGTATAGGACCAGTAGGCTCTACAGAGTCTGCGCTGAACTTGGCGTATTAGGACTCTGACTTTGGAGTGGATTTTTTTCATCTCCAGTCTTTTCCCATCTCTTATGCAATCTGTCCCTCCTCTTGATCAGCTTCTTGGTGTAGTAATCCACCATGGCTTGCTGTTCTTTGGTTGGAGAGTAGTGACTTGTATGTGTGCCTCGACAGCCGAGTGAAACGTTTCCTTCAGCTCTGTCCAGACTTCCTCTGGGTCGCTTTGGTCGTTATACTTTGACGTAATGTCGTTTCACTGCTGTTTGGTGGCTTTCCGTAGATTTGGCCAGTCAGCCTTGTTGTACTGCAGGACAGGCCGTTGGGTCTGCTTTTGGTAGACTGGATAAGTTAGGAATTCCATGTATGGTATGTCATGGTCTGAGAGCCCCAGCATGCTTTCAACCCTTGGGACTAGTGAGGGGTGATTTGTGAGGAACAGATCAAGAGTGTTTTCTCCTCTTGTAGGAAAGTCACCATCTGTTCCAGGCCGAGGTCTTGGATAGTGTCAATGAACTTATGGTGGAGGACTGGGTACCTTGAGGTGAACTTCAGTCTAACATTGGCCCAGTCCATGGCTGGGAAGTTGAAATACCCACCGATAATAATATGAGCTCCAGTGGCCACAATTCGTCGGGCAGATACTTCGAATATATCTTGACATTCAGCATCGCTGGTATCGCGTTTGTAGTAGGATGCGACGAGGAGCTGTCTTGCGCCCTTCAGTTTGATTTTAACCAGATGATTTCGCACTCCGGTGTAACAGCCCGTTCTTACCGCCCTCTGGAACTTACCCCGGGGCAAGTCTGGGGTAGCCTGCTTTTACCCCTGTGGGTCATTCTAGGACTAGCTAGAATTACCCCCCCCCCCCCCCCCCCCCCAGTTGGAACTTACCCTCTCGAGGGTAAGTTTGAGATAGCCTGGATTTACCCCCCCCCCCCCCCCCCCCCCCCCCCCCCCCCCCCCCCCGCAAAGGGTCACTCTAGGACTATTTGGAATCTTCCTTCACCCAACCCCACCCTTCAAAAGAGAGGGTTATTCAGGGTTTTCCTCTGCCTTTTCCCAACACGCACGCCCGTCTTTAAAAAAAAATGTGTTAGCCTGCACCCCCCCCCCCCCCTCCCATTTCCTATGTACAGTCAGTTGGGTTTAGACAAAGTGTAGTTCTAGACTCTTCTCAATAGATGGACCTCCTACTCTCCCCCCCCCCCCCCACCCCACACGCACACACACACCCTGCCCCACTAACAGATACGAATTAACATTTCTTGCGCTGTCGTACACGCATGGGTCAATATTTGGGTGTGTGAGAACGCCCGTGCATGCGTGGGAAAGAAAGACGGCTACATGCCAATGTGACCAAGTGCCAATGTGACCAAGCGTAGTTGTGACAAAATATCGTTGTGACCACGTGTCGTTGTGATCAAGTACCGTTGTTGCTTCATCCCGGTTTGCCTCTTTTAACTATTTTACAGTTATTTAGTCTCCTGAGTACCTGTGTACCTTAGTTTGTACAATGCAGATGATAGTGGTCAGTGCCACTGACCATGGTCGTTATGACGTAAATCAGAGATTTTAACTATTTAACAGCTAATTTGCGTTTCCAGAGTGCTTGTGTACCTTGTACAATGTAGATTACTTGTGGTCAGTGCTACTGACCACCGGTCATTATGACGTAATCGGAGATTTTAACTTTTTCACAGCTAATTATAGTCTCCCGTGTACCTGTGTACCTTGTACAATGCAGACGACTGGTGGTCAGTGCCACTGACCACTGGTCACTATGATATAAATAAGATATTTCGACTATTTTACAGTTAATCAGTGTCTCATGAGTGTTTTGTATACCTTGTGCAATGCAGACAACCAGTGATCAGTGTCAATGACCATTGGTCACTTTAATGTATATAAAAGATTTTAACTATTTTTACAGCTAATTAGTGTCTCCTGAGTGCCTGTGTACCTTGTACAATGTAGATGACTTGGGGGGGGGAGGTCAGTTCCAATTGTGGGGGGGGGGGGGGGTGGTAAGGTTCCAGCTAGTCCTGGAATGACCCCGGGGGTAAAAGCAGGCTAGCCCAGACTTACCCCGGGGTAAGTTTTCGGGGGGGGGGGGGGGGGGGGGGAAGAATGGGCTGTTACACCGCGACTGCTAATTCGGGGACTTCATGGCAGGTTAGGCTTTTGCTGACTGCTATCAGCACACCTCCTCCATCTCGGTTACGATCCGCTCTAAAAACTTCGTAGTTTTGAGGGAAAAAAAGTTCACTGCTTTTCACTGCCTCGTCCAGCCAGATCTCAGTAGCTATGACAACGTCAGGTTTAGTGCTGAGGAGAAGCTTTTGAAGTGCAGGGACCTTACCAGTAATGGGCTGACAATTAATGTTCAGAAACTGCAAAGGGGCGATTTTGTTGTTTATTTTGTCTGCTTGCTCTGGTAGTATGGAAGGGGAGAAAAAGACTCGGTATCGGACTTGTAGGGCTGATGCGCGGTCTGATTGTTCGATGCCGAACAAGTCATATGTGGTGGAGCTGTAATTGCACAGGCACAGTCACAGTTAACACATTTCCACACAACGTTCCTGTTTTCTGGGTCACACAGATCATCATAGGAGGCTGAGTTTGTGCTTTGTTTATGCTAATGCACCAAAAAAAAAAAAAAAAAAAAAAAAAAAAAAGAAAAAAAAACAGAATAAGATTTCTAAATTTATGCACCAGAACAGATTAAAGCACAAACTCCTTGAGAAAAAATAACAAATGCAAACAAATAGATACAGAATAAAACAAAATGTCTGAAGCTGCTTGTCGGAGAAAAGATAAAGCCAAAAGGCATGCCAAAAGATTACAAAGACAAACAAAAATCCAACAAAATATCATCTTTTGAACATGCTTGTCAAAGAAAGAGTAAAGCCAAATGACACAACAAAGGTTTACAGCAACAAACAAAAGAATGTAACAAACAGACATTTTCTATAGCTGCTTGCCAGAGAGAAAAAATGAAGCCATATGGGAAAAAAAAGGCCAAAAGTCACCACAGAGGACTACGAAAAGACAAACAAATGAATTCAGCAGAAAATTGTCAGACGACGGTTGCCACAGAAAAGCTAAGGTCACAATTTACAACAAAGGACTAAAACATAAAACAATGAATGCAATAGAATGAGCTTTCCTGAGGCTACTACTGGAGGAAAGGTATGGCCAAAATTCCAATAAAGGATTACAAAGCTAAGCACATGGATATAACAGAATAAACTTTTCTGACCTAAGAAAAACTTTTCTGACCTAAGAAATATTATGGCCTAAAGTCATTTTAATGTTCTACAAAGGCAAACAATTATAAATATTACTACGAGGAAATACGTTCCTTAATCACTGGAACCAATGAGACTATAATTTTCTTTGATCAAATCCAGTTCTCTTTGCTCAAAGGCACAGTTCACTGACAGAATCTGCATCAGATGCCCCTCAACAGTCTTCATGTGCCCATGCACAGACATTATTTGCACTGAATCCTATCTCTGGTCCTGCTCTCAGCACACATAAAGCAATACCAGTCATTTCATCAGCTTGTATTCTTTGCGTGGCACAGGCTGCAGGTTTGGTGGCTTTCTTTTGACCTGTCCTGTTCTTTATATTGTTCTTTACTCATATCCACTTTTTTCCCCTTCTGTTTTTCACTGCTTGCTGCTTTTTCTTCCAGTGTCTTTTTATAAGGAGTAGAGGTGAGGATTTCAGAGCTCTCCCTTTCTTTATATATTTTTGTTTGTTTGTTTGTTTGTTTTTGATGTGCTGGAAAGAACATGAATTTTGCGTTGAACTGGTGGAGAAAGTATGCAGTCCGCGTTTGGCTGCCGGTGCTGGCACTCTTTCGATTTTGCTGTCATAGTGTCCCGTGTTTTATCCGAATTAAGTGTACATCAAGTTCATGACG
Organism: Conus betulinus; assembly: GCA_016801955.1. NCBI lineage: Eukaryota > Metazoa > Mollusca > Gastropoda > Neogastropoda > Conidae > Conus > Conus betulinus. The sequence goes on from JADBJO010022942.1 coordinate 19,927, forward strand.
TTCACGGAATTCACGGCATTAAATAGCGTAACGTTGTTTTCACATAAGACAATCATTTTTTTTCTTTTAATGACTTCAGCTGTTTTCTGGATTCCAAGCTCTCCAACTTGAGATGTTTGCATTGCCATATGCATTACACTCTCTAAAAGAGTATGAAACCGAATATGCCCTGGCATGTCAACATTGAAAGCATCTCCTATCATATTGGGAGAAAACTTCTCCAAATTAGGTAGAGTGTGCACAATCATTTTGTTTTTCATTTGATCAACCAGATAGTGGGGTTCTATGTTGCAGAATTAACCAGAATTGTGCACTTCGTGCAACAAGCACAATACTTTGGTATATTGGTCTTTACAATGTTATAATTGATTTCAGATTTGAAGCCACTTCAAAATCGTTTTTTATTTTGAGAAATAATTTTTTTAAAAAGAGCCAAAATTGCAGACGATTTTCTAGTGCGAGGCGCCTGCAGTGAATATTATCAAGCAAAATGAATGTAAGCTAAAATTATTTTCCAATGATAACACGTTGGACAATGATATATCGTGTATGAAAATACATATGTTTATCCAAAACTTTGCTGGCCTTATTTTGTTTCCTTAATGTTTCATAACTTTGTAGACCCGCAGGGGAAAATCAAAATGGCCGCCTCCGATCGCGTGTCCGTAATTTGCCAGTGAAAACTTCGTCTTTAGACGTGAATGCATGCGTGCCTGCGTACGTGATCGCGCGCGTGTGTGTGCGTGTGCGTGCCTGCGCGCACATGTGTGTGTGTGTGTGTGTGTGTGTGGTGCAATGGGAAAAACGAAAATTCAATGTCCAATCCCATTTCACCTCGAGGAAAAAGAGAGGCAGAGGGAAAAGACAAACAGAAGCAGAGAGAGAGGAAAAGAGAGAGTGGTAGATGAGTCTCATGTTTTGGAAGGGGGCACTTGAGAGTGTGTTAAAGAAAGTGAGCGACTAGCAGATGAGAAGTCTTATTCTTGGAAGAGGGCATTTGAGGGTGTGTATGAGGAAAAAAAAAATACATATATAAATGCATATAGATTGTTCACATATATGTATGTGTCTATGAGTATGCATATCTGGATGGTGGAGATGGTGTTTGGGGTATATATAGTATGCTCTGTATGTTATGTTACAGAAATGCTATATATGTACATAGGGTGTGCATAAGAATAAGGTGGGATTGGGAAATTGGGGGAAGGGTTATAGAGAGAAAGGGATGGAGGAGAGGTCGTGGGAAAGGAAAAGAGCTGGAATGATTCAAACTAATCCATTTATCATCAATCATTTTCCTTTTTCCACTCCCAACAGGCATTTTCACACTAACGCCACCACATTATCTCACTTATGACAATGATCATCATCCTGTAGTACTGTAGATCTCACTTGTGATGATGATCGTCATCCATCAGTCATAGATCATTTCCTCTATTCCCCCAACTGGCATTAACATACTAAGGCTAGGACACTATTCCACTTTTGTAAATGACCATCATCCCACACCACTGTGAATCACACTCACACCATGACAATAATCATCATCCATCAGTCATTGTGTACCTACTTCATATCCCTAACTGGCATTATTACACCAATGCCACAACATCATCCAACTTATATAACAATGATCATCATCCTACAGTACTGTTGATCTCGAATGATCCATGATCATCATCCCATCCATCCCCCATCCCCCCCCCCCCCCCCCCCCCCCACCCTCTTCCTGAACCGGCGGTGTTATACTAATGCCGCCACATTATTTCACTTATCACAATGACCATCATCCTACAGTATCTTACTAATGACAGTGATCATCACCCACCAGTCATTGATATCTCCCTTTGTTCCCCAAACTGGCACCATTGTACTAATGCTACATTATTCCACCTACATGACAATGACCCTCACCCTATAGTACTGCTGATCCCAAATGTTCACCATCCATCAGTCACTGAAAATATTCTCATCCAGTGATCACCTTCATACTGCAGTATATATGGCAATGAGGAAGCTGACCATTTGGCAAAGGAAGGAGAACTGCAGCCCCAACTAGAACACAGGAAATCTTCTTTGAAAAAATCAAAAGTATTATCAAGGAGAACCAAAAAAACCAAAAAGGCAGATGGCTTGAGCAGCACCCTACTTCAACAAGAGGGATGGGCGCTACAGGATGCCCAGATCAGTCCTTTGTGAGACTGAGGACAGGGCACTCCAGGCTGAGCCATCACATGTCCACTATATTCCACAATGGCAAGTCTTCAAATCATCCATGCAGTACAGCCCATTGACCTAGCCTGCCAACACACTGATGAAGGGAAAGTTCTATTGACCACTGGAGGGCCTTCGCCATACAGCAGCCTTCGCCAGTACCACCAGGGTTCCTACCTAAGTGAACAAGGAAGAAGACCACCCACACTACTGTTGATCTCTAATGATCATCACCCATCAGTCATTGATCCCACCTCAACCAGCATCAGTATACTACTGCCACCACATCATTTCACCTGTGACAATGATCAGCATCCCACAGTACCTTTAGTCGCAGTTATGATTCCAGTAAGAAGAAGAATTATCATCTTGCAGCACTGTTGTTATGAAATGGCCATCACCCAATAACATTTATTATTATTATTTATATATTTTAATTTATTCAGCCCCCCCCCCCCCCCGTGTGTGTGTGTGTGTGTGTGTGTGTGTGTGTGTGTGTGTGTGTGTGTGTGTGTGTGATAGTGTTGATTTCACCTATGACAACGGTCACTATTCATCAGTCAGTGTGTATGTGTGTGTGTGTGTGTGTGTGTGTGTGTGTGTGTGTGTGTGTGTGTGTGTGAGAGAGAGAGAGAGAGAGAGAGAGAGAGAGAGAGAGAGAGAGAGAGAGAGAGAGAGAGAGAATGGGTGTGTATGTGTTTGAAAACTCCCCACAGTTAGTCTCTTTTGACCATAATTCACACATAATACCCTCCCCTCTTTTCCCCCTCCCCAACCCCACCCATTGCATGAATTTCTCCTCCCCCCCCCCCCACCCCCACATCACGCATACGTTTGTGTGGGAGGAGGGATATGAACTCTTTATCTCTCTCTCTCCCCCTCCTTCTTTACCATCTTCCAACCCCCTCCCATATTCTGCCCCCCCCCCCCCCCTTTCTTTTCCCCTCTCCTAACGACATCTTACCACCCATTGATCATTCCATTCTCTTCATTACCCACACCCCCACATACAACTACCCAGACATAACTACTATCATCACCATCACCACCCATTAAAATTGTTCATTTGTTTATTTATCCATTTATCCATTGATCATTTCCATTCTCTTCATTACCCACACCCCCACATACAACTACCCAGACATAACTACTATCATCACCATCAACACCCATTGAAAATTGTTCATTTGTTTATTTATCCATTTATGTCTTTTATATTTTTACTTACTTATTTCATTTCATTCATTACTTATTTATTCATTTATTTATTATGATTTTTTTTATTTATTTTTACTTATTTGGTGTTATGTGTGTGAAAATGAATGACTGTACAGCATACAACTCCCCTTTTTGCTGGCGGCCATCTTTGGAAATTGCTCAAATACACAAATTTTCCTTTTTTTTTTAAAAAAATAGACCTGTATCTGGTTATGTTCAGGGCATGAGAATTTCCTTCTCAGCCAGATTTGGTGTTTGTAGCATTAAATGAACAATTATGAAAAATGTATTCCAATTTTTGTGTCGGCCATTTTGAAAAATGCCCAAAAAAAAAACACGTTTATACAAATTTTTCATGGTGGCTCTAAATCAGGTTTTGTTCAGGACATAAAACTGGCCATCTCTGCCAAATTTGGTGCTTGTTGCATGAAGTGCATGATTTTTCGACATAGAACCTCATCCATAATTGTGGCTACAGCCCTAAAGACATATAGTCCATCTGAAGAAGTCTTAACAACTGATGCTTCGTCAGCAGAGACTATAGACTGGGAGTTTTTTGTGGCATCAGTTATCGGATCAATGGAGCACCTAAGGCGGTGATTGCCTTTTTCCCCCAACGCCAAAATCCACCTCTTCATTTTTTGGTGCATTACACTGTCCTCTTCATCTGCAAAAACAACAAGATACAAAGCATATACATCCACTCCCAGTTTATCCTGAATACTCGTGAGATATTCCATAAAGAGGAAAACCGTCTTGGGCTGGTGTAACCGTTAGTAATGGCTATTCTGGCAACATCGGCCATCGTCTGAGACCTATAATGAACATACTTGCACATTTTCAGAAAGATCGGCCAAGAGACTTTCTGAGATTTTCCATCAAGAAGAAAAAAACCATCATGGGCCGTTAGTAACGGCTATAACGGTAAACTTGAACGTCAGGCATAATTTGTGACCCATAATGAACATACCTACATTTATTTTTAGAAATATTGGCCACGTACTTTCTGAGATGCTCCATAAAGAAGAAAAAAAACCGTTACAGGCCGTTACAGCCATTAGTAACTGCTATAACGGTAAACTAAAACATCGGACATCATCGGAAACCTATAATGAACATACCTGCTGATTTTCACAAAGATCGGCCAAGTGCTTTCAGAGAACTCCAGATCGAAGAATAAAAAAAAAAACCGTTACAGGCCGTTACAGCCGTTAGTAACGGTATAACGGTAAAATAAAACATTGGGATCATCCTGACCATGAACATACCTGCTAATGTTCACAAAAAAAAAAACTTTCGTTACCTAAAGAAAAAAAAAGTTACCGTTACAGTCGTTAGTAACGGCTATAACGGTACACTAAAACATCGAGCACATCCGTGACCCATGATGAACATACCTGCAACTTTTCACAAAGATCAGCCAAGTACTTTCTGAGATATTCCATGAAGAAAAACAACCGTTATAGACCGTTACAGCCGTTAGTAACGGCTAACGGTAAACTAAAACATCGGTCATTATTCGTGACCCATAATGAACATACCTGCTAATCTTCACAAAGATCGGCCCAAGTACTTTCTGAGATATTCCGTTAAGAAGAAAAAGCGTTACAGGCCGTTACAGCTGTTAGTAACGGTATAACGGTAAACTAAAACATCGGGCACTATTTGTGACCCTAATGAACATACCTACAATTTTTTTTTCAGAAAGATCGGCCAAGTGTTTTCTGAGATATTCTATAAAGAAGAAAAACCGTTACAGGCTGTTACAGACGTTAGTAACGGCTTTAACGGGGTAAACTAAAACATCGGGCACCCTCCGTGACCCATAATGAACATACCTGCTAATTTTCACAGGATCAGCCAAGTACTTTCTGAGATATTCCATGGAGAAGAAAAAAGCGTTACAGGCCGTTACAGCCGTTAGTAACGGTATATAACGGTAAACTAAAACATCGGGCATTATTCGTGACCCATAATGAACATACCTGCTAATTTTCAGAAAGATCGCCAAGTGCTTTCTGAAATATTCCATAGAGAAGAAAAAAACCGTTACAGGCTGTTACGGCCGTTAGTAACGGTTATAACGCGGTAAAATAAAACACATCGGGCATCATCCGTGACCCATAATGAACATACTTGCCCATTTTCACCAAAACCGGCCAAGTACTTTCTGAGATATTCCATAAAGAAGAAAAAGCGTTACAGGCCGTTACAGCCGTTACTAACTTGCCATTTTGAAATGAAACTTGATGTGGCCATTTTGATTTGCTTTAAATGCTGAAAGGGGAGTAATAGATAAAGGACACTCAAATCCACCACAATTATCGTCTGAAAACGAGGTGGTCCATTTTACTAGCTGGTCCATATTCGTAGACTCTCCGCTGTCTATGTCAGTTGACAAGAGTGACCACCAAACATTTTTAAGATATTTACTTTTCTGGGCACTTCACGAAGCGTTTCCTTCTGGCCAGCTGATGAGTGATAGCAGTGACAAAGGCAGCATATATGGGAAGAAGAGATGGTCAGCTGATGTGTGTTGGTGGTGAACAAATGGTTTACACGGGAATGAGAGGCCGCCGCAGCTGATGTTGGAGTGTGTCTTTCGCTGTCTCGACGTCCCCATAACCACGCACATTAATAATGACAATGCTAAGTGAAGTACCTTTGCAAATGATTTTGCAGGTCAACCTGCAGACCGACCTGCAGAGCGTATGCAGGACATTTCATCTGAACAGCATCCCTTGTTTGATCCCGTCAAACGGTAAATTTGTCGGTCTTTCATTTTCTGATGATTTCTCTCTCTCTCTCTCTCTCTCTCTCTCTCTCTCTCTCTCTCTCTCTCTCTCTCTCTCTCTCTCTCTCTCTCTTTTTCTCGATTTCTCAATGTCGCAGACCATAAGTAATCGGGATTACGGTTATCTCGATTTCTCAATGTCGCAGACCAGAGAGAGATCGAGAGATTGAGAGAGAGAGAGAGAGAGAGAGAGAGAGAGAGAGAGAGAGAGAGAGAGAGAGAGAGAGAGAGAGAGAGAGAGAGAGAGAGAGAGAGAGAGAGACAGACAGACAGACAGACAGACACAGACAGAGACAGAGAGAGACAGAGAGACAGTAAACATTGCTGTACTTAACAGATACGTTACCGTTGTAGGGACATTTGAACAGTTATATTGTATGAAGACTGATTTGTAAGTCTTTCTCTGGTAGCACAGACTTCAAACATGGGATCTTGCCACTGTTTGTTTTACACACTCCCCTTTTACACTTGAATCTTAAATTTACAGAAATCTTTAAAAAGTGTATGTAATACCTCTGCCAAACAATAGGAGTAGTAGTCGTAACGTAGTAAATTGCTCTTCTTAAAATTACTCTTCTTCTTCTTTTATTGATCGTCATTGTTACTGTTATTATTATTATTAGTAGTAGTAGTAGTAGTAGTAGTAGTAGTAGTAGTAGTAGTAGTATCGATGATGATGATGATGATGGTGATGATGATGATGATGATGATGATGATGATGATGATGATGATGATGATGATTGTTATCATTATTAACTTTAGCATTATTATTATCAGCATCATTGTTTTTTTCAACATTCGTACACTATTGTGAATTCATCCCACTTCTGTTTCCTGAATCGTTATGCATATTTCCAAGCCGTTATATATAACTCAGATTTCATGTTGCGATCTTTCCCATTTGCTATATCTTTTCTTTTTTTTTTTTATATAGTTATTGCTATTATTTTCTAGTTCATTTTACCATCAATATTATTGTCATTATCACGATGAGTATCATTATAGTCATTATGAAAAGATTTGTTGTTGTTGTATTTTATGCTAACGTTCTTTTCCA